>VDFB02089595.1:0-11975 GCA_007258455.2 Sequoia sempervirens
AAATGAAATCGTACGTAGGCTTTAAGCCTATGTGGGTGCTGCCATAGCCAACCCCCATGGGGGGGTCACTACTGTGGAAAGAAGTGCTAGGCACTGCCTCCACAATAGCGCCTCTCCTATGGGGAGTGGCGGTGGTGGGGGTAGCCCCAACACATTTAATATTAAATTATTATTTTTAACAATTTCACAGTACAGAAAATACCTACAAACCATTAAAAATAAATAAACAGTATTTTCTTGGAAGAATATTTTCTAGAGGACTTTTTCCTAAATCACATCTATATATATATTGTAAGGCCCACTCACATGTGATTAATACAACCCTAAATTGCTACATACTTTACCTAAATAGATAGTTAGATGTATTACAAGCGATAAATAAGGTGATTTGTGTGACAACAATATTGTATATCATTTCCTTCACGTTTTATTGCCTTCACCATAAAGGTGATTATGTAGTCCTAAATTGGGGAGTATGAATTGAATTATAAATGGGGAGTGAAAAAAGTATGTATATATATATATATAAAGCATGGAATAATGTTCCTTTTCTTCCCACTCGGATATATATTTTTATTTAAACTCTCACATAAATGATATTATAGTGATGTGTAAGGGGAGTAGAAGTTATCCATTCTTTTTAATTCCTGTAAATATTTTGTGAAGCTCTTGTATTTTATTTTGCCAATGTTTTAACTTGCTGCATACTCTTTGTTAACTGCCAAATAATAATATGACGGGTCAGAAACCCAACAAAGATCTTTTATCTACAATAATTACTGTGAGGATCTTCTAGTTGTAAAGTCATCCAAATTCTACCAAACATAAAATTTGATTAAAGTATGTTGTTATATAGAAGATTTTGTTCCCGTGGCAGTTTGTAAAAAAGTATTAAAGCATTGAATAAATATAACTAGCTTAAATGCATGGGATGGGGTGCATCGAATTCTGCAGAGTTGAGTGTTTGGGAAGGCTGGCTTTTAAAACAGCCATGATGCATGACATTTGGAATAAATGCTAAAGGTCGGGAGCAATGAATCATTTTGGTAAATAGGATGTCTGATCATCTTTAATTTAGTTCCATGCCAACCCCACTCGATTGTTGAAGGTAATAGAAAAAGATATAGTAATGAAGTAGTTGGTAGAAAATAACATCATGAAGCGCTAGTATCAAAATTAAGTATAGTTAATATTTTCTGAGTTGCGTATGGGCAGTAGAGGAGTTGGTTGCCTTGTATATGGGTTGAAATTTATGGGCAAGGTTGGTAGTTCGACAGAGAATTAACTGGGGAATCGTAAACAAAAATACTCCCTGTCATGCCATTAAGGAAAGGGGGGGCGTAGATTACTCCAGGTAAGAAGATTCCTGTAAAACATTAATGAGCTACTCTTGTTAAGAACGGTAGTGAGTTATGGAGTTTTAGGGATCCAACTTCATTTTCTGCTGGAAAAAGTTTCAAAAAAAAAAAAAAAAAACCTTTCAACATATTGATTCTGGATATATCCTGCCATGACTACACTCCATGAGACCACGTTGCTGGGAGGTACTTTTTTGGGTGGAGCAGCTTGCATGATCAGGGGGTGGTGGCGTCCACTCCTTACATACATATCCACCAGGGCAGTTGCAGCAAGAACATCTGAAAAAATACCCATATTTTGTATGCTTTGAGGGATGTCCATTACCAGTTCCAAAAGCTCCCATTTTGGCACAGGTAGAGTCTATGTTGGGAAAGATTACATAATTTGACTTTATGCCTGCCAATTGCATTTTCTTGTAAGTTTCTTAAGACTCTTCTATAAATCCATTTTGTGCATATCCTACAATCATTGCAGTTCATGTGACCACATTTATTTGGGGTATTCTGTCAAACTGTTCATGTGCCTTGTCTATGGTTCCACATTTTGCATACATATCTACTAGCGCAGTTGCAACTACAACATTTTCCATCCTTTATGCTCTGATGGATGTTTGAAAAATGATTTAAATAAATCAGTAAATGTAAATAGTTTTTGTAAAAAAAAGTTTAAGAGAAGAGTAATATCGCAGTATGATGTTTGAATTTCTTTTTATCTTCAGTCATACATGTGTAGCATTGCAATGGTTGCACAACATGTAGAGTTCAAATTAAAGTTTCCTACTATTTCGGGTATTTTAACTATTAGTATTACCTTTTTTTTTCTTAATCAGTTTCACCATCATTGTTTTATTTACAAGGATAGGTTTTGCAAAACAAGCAACACAAGCGCTAATGCATAAAGAAGAAAAATAAAAATAAAATAAAAATAAGGAAGGGCTTATATTAAACTCATAGAATGACCAATCATGGCCAATCTATTATTTATTTAAAGGCGTATCCTACTATGAACTGCACCAAACTATGTTTTAAATCGGCTGAAGCCATCCTGGAGATGACTCTCCACACTCTAACCGTTCATCGCTTTTAAACCACGCCAGTCAACATCGAAGGCATTTAATAATAAGGTGTACAGTCATTCCAGTCAACATCGAATGCATTTGATGGCCTCAAGAAAATCAGATCTTACCTCAAGTGACGATTCACAATTCTTGGGAGATGATCAAACTAATCAAGGCCGTTAAGGGCATTTGCTTTTCATTGTCCGTTCTAAAACTAGCGATTGCACTTCTAGTGTGCAATTGGGTACGCTGAATTTTTGGTTGGAATAGATAATAATTTATGATTTTTATGAAAAAGTAGGAATGGAAATAATTTGATGCAACCGATTGTTTAGCTTAAAGGATATTGTTGTTGACTATTAGTTGTAACACAAGAATTTGTTTGAAACGTATTAAAACAAGACATTTGAAAAAGAAATGGAATTGATTTTACATAAAGGATCAAATTTAGTCATCATTACATTCATAATTTGTATCATAACTTGGTGCATATTTGTATCATATTAATTGTAACACAAGAATTTGTTTGTAACGTATTAAAACAAGACATTGGAAAAAAGAAATGGAATTGCTTTTACATAAAGGATCAAATTTAGTCATCATTACATTGAAATTTGAACCATACACATGTTGTCCATTGGTAAGTCTATGTATTTTTTAGTATAAAATGCATAATGATGACATATGTTGCATTTATAGTTTGAAAACACTTTGTAAATAGTACACATTATACGTATTTTGTAACAAACATAGTAGCTATATTTATATGGTTGATTTATTTATATAATGGAAACGAAAAAACATATTTTGGAATGGTTGGTGGCTAAGTAACTTTAATATGAAAAATATTTGGTTTGTTGGGATGTGTAGGTGGGAGCTTTGGAACGGTATCTATCAATACTCCATGTTGGCAGCTGGCAGAAGTGGCCTCTATATTGCAGTTGTCAGGCAAGGTAAATTTACGTATAAATTTTCTGACCATGAGCTCCATACGGATGAATTTTGCATCGTGCTCCTTTTCCCTTGTTCGTTCTCCACTTATTGTCATTACATTGTCATCCTCTAGATGAACCTACATGTGGTGAAAGAAAAAGCATTAGATTTGTTATTACAAAAGTTGGCAATGTGTTTTCAATCTGTTTCATTCCCGAATTGTAGAGAAAATGAGGATTTGATAGCTTTAGAAGGGAAATACCTTTATGTCATTGTTTTTAAGGCCTGGCATGTCTATTATGAAGACATAAGAGTTGGGAAACTCTTTGATAT
Organism: Sequoia sempervirens; assembly: GCA_007258455.2. Lineage (NCBI taxonomy): Eukaryota > Viridiplantae > Streptophyta > Pinopsida > Cupressales > Cupressaceae > Sequoia > Sequoia sempervirens. The sequence continues at coordinate 3,683 of VDFB02089595.1, forward strand.
CAACAGGTGTGGAAGTCATGGCCTTGCTTTGTAGATTATTTTTGTTTGTTGAGTGGGCACTCCTAGAAGTTGGTGATCTGTTCTCATGGTACTACATATTTGTTAAATTTCATAAGCATTTCCATCAATAATTTTCAAATAATAAATTAACTATAAATGCAAAGGAGGGAATGTTACATTTATGATGTTAAATTTATTGAAAGAAAATATTTTTTTTGTTTGGTAGTAAAATCTAATCAAAGAATATTAGAAGACCCTTTTTCCCAAAAAAGTAAAAGAGTTAAATAATTTAGATCATAGTCGCATGTCAATTCGTTCTAGCAACTTGGGACCAATGAAGCTCATCTCATCAATTAAAATGTACCTTATAAAGTACATACTCTCTTGGAAGGTTGCAAGTGTTTGCCCATGTAGGGGGGCCATTTCTTTGATTGGAATACGAAGAGCAAAATGGATTGTTGATGCTTGAATATTGAATGCTGCAACACATGTAGGTGCAAGAAGTAGTAATGGTGTTTGGTGAATTGGAGCTGAGCTCATGAGGGCATGCCTTATTTGTTTAATGAGACATGACTTTCCAGTTCCTACAGTTCCTTGAAAAATTAGCTTGAGCGGTGGTTGCAATGGAAGTGTGCTTAAGTGGGAGCAAATTATATCAAATGCTTTTTGTTGCTGAGTAGAGAAAGTAGTATGGTGTTTTTCATGGAGAGCATGGTGCACTTGAAAGGTTGGTCTATTAGATTCTATGAAAGTAGTAGCAAAATGTATTTGTATTGGGGTCAGGTTGGATTGTGAAACATACATTGATGCATACATGGTTAGTTCAATGAGTGGCATTGCTTCTAGATGAATTGGGTAGTATGTAACATGTATTTCAATAATGATAGCCCTGCAATTTTCGAAAGTGAAACATTTAGTAAGAGAATGCAGGGGGGAAATTTAAAGAAGGATTTAAGTTTATGGGAGTATGTTGACGTATGTAAACTTGTGGAACATCTTCGAGTTATATTGTTTAAGTAGGGCAATAGAACCTTTTACTAGAGCCTCCTCCAACACAAGATCATTGAATTGGGTGGGAAGTAAAGCATGATGGGTATGCAAACCATCTGAAAGTTCAACACAGTATTTGAGAAGGTTAGACTGAGCCTGTTGAATGGAGTTGATGGATGCAACTTGCAAAATAGGGGTCAAACCAGAGATGCCTGCAAGAATATCTGCAATGGCATTTGTAGTCAATGTTGCCATCATTTTTTTCATACTTAGTGTACTAAATGCGCCTACCAGTATTTTGAAATATGATAATTAGGTTTTTGAAAATTTGAATTTTGTTAGCAATAAGTTTTCTTCTTTTGTAGAAATACAAAAAAAATTCAACTTATTATGAAAGGAAATTTTCCAATAAATTTGTATTGTAAAGAATTGTAAATAAATAAAAGAGAGTCATAGTAAATGTATAATTGTAGAAAATATGGTAAGAAGGAAACTTGCAATACTGATGACTAATAAATGCAGTTTCTATTAAGCAGGTAGACAAAATTGTAGGAAGACAAAGTTTTAAAAGGTGCATGTAGAGTATGCAATACAATTTAAATAATGAAAATGTTCAAAGATATTGAGTTTCAAACATACCTATAGATAGCACCTCTATATGTAGTAGTCACAAGGATTGGAAGATTTGAAATATAATTGTTCCTGTGGATATAAGGAGTACAAAATGTGGTGAGCATAAGCAAAGTGGATAACGAAGAACTTGAGAAAATCAGTCCAAAATAAGTGCCATTTTGTATGCAAATAAAAATGATATTCTAAAATTGCAAAGGCTTCAAGTTTGGAGTAAATAAGTGGTGTAATTTTTTTTATATGAAATTGGAATACAAAGTTAACATATTTGATAAACATTTGAAATCTTCAAAGGAAAACATAGTTTGTTTATATCTTGTTTTGTACTTCATAATAACAATTATGGGTAGACAATTTAAGAATGTTACAAATGTGGTATTTTATGTCATACACTATAATAAAATGTAATAAATTGTACATGCCAAACCATGAGAGAAAACAATGAATACTATTGCATATGTATTACATCATGTACAAAAAATGATTTATCTATGGTTATTAGATGACATAGTTTCTATTAAATATAGTATCTGATTTACATAATAAACAATCTTTTAGGAACTTAAGGAATGTATTTTTACTATGAGGAACATAACCTTGTTCATTGCACTAGGAAAGTAACACTTAAGGAATGTTACAATTGTGGTCTTTTATGTCATATATTGAAGTAAAAATTAATAAAGTGTACATGCCAAATCATGAGAGATAAGTATGAATACTATTGCATATGTACTACATCATGTACAAAAAATGATTTATCTATGGTTATTAGATGACATAGATTCTATTAAATATTGTATCTGATTTACATAGTAAACAACCTTTCAAGAACTTAAGGAATGTATTTTTACTACGAGGAACACAACCTTGTTCATTCACTAGGAAAGTAACACTTAAGGAATGTTACAATTGTGGTCTTTTATGTCATATATTGAAGTCAAAATTAATAAAGTGTACATGCCAAATCATGAGAGATAAGTATGAATACTATTGCATATGTACTACATCATGTACAAAAAACAATTTATCTATGGTTATTAGATGACATAGATTCTATTAAATATTGTATCTGATTTACATAGTAAACAACCTTTCAAGAACTTAAGGAATGTATTTTTACTACGAGGAACACAACCTTGTTCATTTCACTAGGAAAGTAAGGCCTATTGTAGGAGCTTCATGCAAAAGGTAGGACACTAGTCATAGTTTTGAATACTTGTACGTGCATTACAAAAGTGATCTATATACATATTTGAAGAGTACAAGTTTTTCGTGCACGATCTATATAGTCTTGGAAGGCACGTTTTATGTATGGAGCACCGCCCATTTCGTAAACCTCATCAGCATGCATCTCTCTCAAAAAAGTACAAAATGATGCAAGTTTGTCACACATTTCATGGAACTCTTGAAGTGTCGCTTCCATTGCTTGAACTTCGAAGGCATTGACAGTATGTACATTTTTGACAATTGTTTGAATTGTGTTCAAATTGTCAAAACAATTGACGTGGATTTCATTAGATAGATCCACAACATTTGCTGAAGATTTGTCCCAATTGGTTGAAAGAGGTGAACCAATTGGAATTTCAGGGGAGCTGTCACTATCTGATATTTCAATTATATCGATATGCTGACTGGGGAGTGCCATTCCTGGATGTAGTAAATTCTAAAAAACCACTTAATGTTAACTAATGTCATTATGTTAAATACAATAATGGATTACATTTGCATAAAAATGTACAAATTCAATTCATAATATACAGAATATGTGTAGAAAATGTACATTTATAGTTTAAAAAGAGCTATCAAAAAAAGAAGATATAAATTAAATAAATAAAAAGGACAAAAGATATAAAATTAAGCATTATATATCTTTATAGAAAACTATTTATTATTATTAAAATGAAAATTAACTAAAAATATATATTTAAATTAAAATACCAAACCTATTCTTAGTGCAATGGGTACGCCAAAGAGGTGTGTAAGGTAAATTAGGGAAAAATAATTATCTAGTTTTTTTTGCATACATTGATGTGGTTTATGGGGTCAAATGAGTTCGTTGATTGTTCTCAATGGAGAAGTGATTGCTTCAAATCCCACTTACAAGGTTCCAAACAAGACAAAATCAAAACCTCTATGTATCAAAGAAATAATTAGGCTCCATTACCAATAGGCCCATGTTATGTTTCCAATAGAGAGAAAGGGAGAGAAGAGGGAGATAGGGAGAAATGGAGGGGGTCAGAGAGAGAGAGAGAGGGAGGGACAAAGATGGAGATGGAGATGTATCAGAAAAGATCCTCGAGATCAAAGATCGAAAGGATCGATCAAGATCGCGCGAAAGGAAGTCGTCGTCATCGACGTCAGTCGAAGATCGGTCGAAAATCCGTCGAAGTCGATCAAAATCGAAAAGATCGAGACAAAAGATCAAAATCAAAGAGCGGATCAAAGATAAAAGAGATAGATATAGGATATATAGAGAGGGGAGAGGAGAGATAGATGAATAGAAAAACAAAGGAATTCTAAGATATAGAAAAATAGAGATAGAGTGAGAGAGAGAGAGAGGGAGGGGGGGAAATAATAAAAGGCCATAAATTCCAATTTTTCACACTCATGTATAAACAATATATTGCCTAAGTTTTCTTACCCAATTCGTATTTTAAATAGGAACTAGTTAGTAGGAAACTTTTTTGGTTTCATTTCTATGATATTTTTTATTTAGATGTAGACAATAGAGAATGTTTAAATATGTAATTATAAATTTTCTAAATTAAAAAGACACAACAATTCTTATTGTTTTGATCTTCCAACCCATCATTTAAATATAAACTTGAATTATTTGGTTTGTCAAAAAAAAATCAAAAGCAATATCTTGCATGCATATAAAGGATAAAAGTGTAATTGCAAAAAAATATCATCTCAACAACCTTTATTTTTATATCATTTTGAAAAACACACAAATAGATTGAGCATAGAGTAATTAATCTTCATCAATCTTGATGCAAGTATAGAAAATGTTATTCTCATTTTCAATAGTGCACCTTCTAATTAACTATTGTTAAAATTAAACTTTATAGAAAACTAATAGATCACAAATGTCAAATTTTCACTATAAACAATATATTGTCTAAATTTTCTTATCCAATTTGTATTTTAAAATCAAAAGTAAATCTTCTCTATTACTGTCCCCATTGTGAAGAGGTATCAAGCAACTGCTTTGTGGAGAGATTTTGTTTTCCTGTCAGACATCTAGCCTGGGTGTGAAAATAACCTTGTTCTTTGTTGTGGTGTTGTTTTCAAATATTTTCCTATAAATACTCCACTAAATAATGGTATTGCTCCTATAAATACTCCGCCATATTCTTGAATCATCAACAAAATTCACTTCCCACTAAGAAAACTGCTGATATATATAGAAAGATAGTATGGTAATTAGTGGAGATAATCTTATTTTAGATTTGTATGGTAATCAGAAAATGGATACAAGACGGGGGTTTTTAAATGGAATTTTGCACTACATTTTTATATCAGAATGAATATTAATGAAGAAAATTGAGCCATAGTGTAAGGAGTTTGTTTTATATCTAAATCTTACCTCTAAAATGACTCTGGAACAGAGAACAATTCACTATTGGTTTACAGTGTCTTATTTTAAAGTGGTAAAAAGAAAAAGAAAAACATTATTCCTAACTAACTGAAGGAAAAACTATTTAAATTTGAAACAATTAGCACCTTATGGTTAGAAACATAATTGTGAGTAGATGACACTAGTGAAGACAAAAGATGTTGCCCACAACTCTGCAACAACTCATATTCTGGGCCACAAGGCTTTGGAAGGAGGATTGCCGGAGGTTCCACCGAAGACACAATTGCAGGCACATAAGCGGCGGCAGGAAGCGGCCGATCATTCGATTTGATCGGCCCGATATAGAAAAGCGGCATCTTAGCTATATAACTACCATCGGAGCCAGCGAAGGAACTCGCGAGAGTCGACGGGCATGCTCGAGCAAATTAGCGGGAATGTGGAAGCGCCAATCTAATTGCAGGGGAGCAGCCACTGAATTTCGGTTTTCTGCTCGATGTTGGTGCGGTCAGGAAGATTTTTTCCTGCAGCGTGTTACTCACAGGCAGTTAATTCATCTTCATAACTGCTGATGGCATCTGGATATTCATTGCATTTTACAGCGATCTGATATATGTATGGCGCATTTATGGTGATTTATATATTTTGTAGTTTTACTGCAGGATTGTTTAGATAAAGGAGTCATTGCATACCATGCTATGTATATCTGGGGTGTCGGATCATTCTGAATTGGTATCTGCTATCATTATATAGTTTAGTGGCATAGAAATGGCTTTGGTATATCAAACTCAACCACGGTTTATCAGTAACAACCAAATAGTTTTTGTTGTACAACATACCTATATTACAAATGATCTATCCACCATCATAGCTATGACAAAAGACATTCTTTAAAATAGGAAATTTGAACAAAAAGATAAATATCCATGCAACCTGAGTAAAACGCTTATGTTTTCATGGGGAAAGTATATTAAGAAGAGAAAATAAACATACCAGATTTATTGTTCACTGCTATAGAATTTCCAGTGCATGCTTCTGCAATCCTTCTTTTTAGCAAACTCTGTAGAAAGTTTTTCTCCGTAAATGTAGCTAGTGGTATTTTAATTCATACAATTACAAGTTCTATTTATAGAAAAGATGAGGCAGTGAAAAATGGGTAGCATTTATGGTTCATTTATGGGGTAAAAATATCTCATTCAATCAATTCAACGTTTTCGCTGTGAAAATGGTGAAAATAGGAGTAACTAGCAATGGCATCTTGAGGTGCAATGCGATTTTACCAAAGACAATATAGTGAATTTTGTGTTATTTTTGTTTTTTTTTAAATGGGAAAATTGATTTACAGCTGTAAAGTAGAAATAGTTTTTTTGGTTAATTTCTAGAAAAAATGAAGTCTGAAAATCAAGTATGTGGCCATGAAGTATCTTGTCCCACATTCTCTCAATAGTTACCTTGAGTTTTGGGGGACTGCTAATCCGTCCATACCCTGTTCCAAAGCTCCCATTTTGGCACAGGCAAGGAGGATGCTGGTGCAGGTTGCACAGTCTGGCTGTACACCTGCCAATTGAATTTTTTTGAAAGTTTTTGAAGCCTTTAAAACAAATCCCCTTTGTGTACACCCGGCAATGATGGCATTCCATGAGATCAAATTATTTTGAGGCATTTTGTCAAATAGTTCACATGCCTTGTCTATGTTGTTTCCATTATGCTTTGGTGGATGTCGATACCCTGTTCAAAATCTCCCATTTTGCCACAGTCAAGGAGGATGCTGGCAAAGGTTGCAGAGTCTGGCTGTACACCCTGCCAATTGCATTTTCTTGAAAGTTTCTGAAGCCTTTTCAACAAATGCCTTTTCCGTACAAAGGTTAAGCAGCTGATTTAGTACATTAATCTATAACTTATACAGAAGATTAATAGGTAAAATACTTAATTATTAATCAATAATTTATACAGAAGATTAATAGGTAAAATACTTATTTATTATTCCTGTTTTAACAGAGTGCATAACAATTTTATAGCAAATCAGCATAGAAGTTGAAAATGATCTATTTTGTAGACTTTATTAATTTCCATAACATCTTTGTCACCTGCGAGCTTACCTGCGTGACTCTGCCATAGACATTTTGACTGCTTCATGTCTTTTTTTCTGCTCTATCAGGCAAAGATACCCTGATATTGCCATGAGCCATCTATGAATTGTCATATTATAGTTGATCTCACTATTATGACTCTGTTCCATCTACAATCCCTTACTCACTTCAACTTGTGTTTTACCTGCCATGTTCAAAAGCAGTCCATGGAATTGTGCTTCACAAAAATAACTTGTTTTAAAACAAAATAAACAAAAATGAATGTATGTGAGAAGTACTTTAGATTGGCACCTAATATTGAGGAATTAATTAAATGTATGTTAGAAAAAGAATGAAGGGAACTTAAATAAAACAAGTAGAACTAAAATTCAGGGTAGTAGTTTAACAAAGAATCAAAGATTGAATGAACAAGAACAAAGTTTAATTTCACTCATGAATCTAAGCTATTCATTATACTTTTTTATTAATACACTAATTAATGTATGGACATTATATCAATCATAATCCAGATATCATTACTTGTCAAAAACAGAGCAGATGCTAACTGTCACTGCTAAAAGCATAGCAAAGGAGGATTGTAATGAAAAATATGCATGGCCTCCCTACTCAAAATAAGCAACGTCTATGAGCAGAATGCACATTTGACTGTATTCTAATTGAAAATAAAAATTGAATGCATTTTTTATATTCCTTTAATTAATAAATACAGTCAAACGAGCATTTTGCTAATTGCATAGACACTACGCTTAAAATATGCCCACCCAAAAAGAAATCTCAACTAACCTTACAAACTTCCACATCACCAGCGGATTTTTCACGAGTGAAAGTTACATAGCCTTGCAAACTAATGCAACCGATCAGTGACTCAAAATGTTTATATTCCTTGTTCTGTGAAGCTCAGTTGGTAGCTCAACCACCATGTTTTTATGCTTTAATGGTCAAAGAAATCTGTTGAAATTAATTTATCTACTCCACAAATGGTAAAAAAAATCTAGCAACAATTCTC
>VDFB02089598.1:0-17200 GCA_007258455.2 Sequoia sempervirens
CGAGGGGCCACCATTTGACATTCCTCTCAACACCACCTTCTTTCCATCGGATTGAAACTTCAACTCCATAGTTTGCAGATTTAGAGAGATCTCTCCAAGAGATCGCAGCCATTGAATGCCAAGGACAGCATCCGTATCTCCAATATTGACCACGTAGAAGTCATCCTTGACTTCGTAATTGCCCAATTGCATTGACATGTTTGGAATCCTCTTGGTGCATGAGATGTGAAACCCATCCGCAACCATAACTCTGAACCCTTCAAAGTCTTCTGTTTGTAATCCTTTCTTTGCCACCACAACTTCGTCTATGAAGTTATGTGTTGCTCCAATGTCAATTAAAGCAACAATATGCTGCCCTTTGATCATCCCACGAACTTTAAAAGACTCATTCTTTTGGAAGCTCGAAAGTTGAGCCAATGTACCACCACTTTCTTTTTCACCTTCAGACTCTTCTGGAGTATTTTCTTCATCGCTGTCCTCAAAATCAGCTTGCTGATCAGAAAAATCAGAATTGCTTTCATCAGCTGTATAGAACTCAATTTGATGAATCTTAGCTCCCTTGGGACACACATGATCTTGTGACCATTTTTCCCAACAACGGAAACATAAACCTTTCCTACGGAGTTCATTGATAGTCTCTGGATCCAATCTTGAGCCATGAGGTTTCTGTGGTTTAAACTCCTTATGGTGAGGCTTTTGATGAAACTTTTCCCTCTATCCCCTTTGTGAAAGGCTGGTTTGGAATGAAACTTTGCTTTGGGAGCAGCCCACTCCATGTTTTCTAGCTTTTCATTGCTTCTTGTGGAGGCCGATTGGATCAAAAGCTTTGATCAGCGCCGAGGTGGCTCCATCAATCCCTTAGGTGAATGGGATCGATGGCTCTTTCTCTCACACGTGATTCCGGTGACCATAGCGAAAGTCTTTGAAACTTCGGCTATGGCAGGCTTCAGCGATTGCCATACTTGTCTCAGCGGTACCAGCTTTCTAAAAAATGCACTTACGGGTCGCTTCTGAGAACCTCCATTTGATGATATGTGAGTCTATTGGTGAATTCATGCGTAGCTAGTGATGACCCACGCTGACCCTGGGTGACTAAGCCGTAGTGACACCACCACTCATGCGCCACCCCATCTAGGTGTAGCGTAGCGAATCTAATCGCTTCATCTTCAGCCATTGGCCTAAGTGCCAAATAGTTGTCTAGTTTTTGTAACCAAGCTCGAGCAGAATTATTATCGCTTCCATCAAAATGGGCAAGCGTAACCTTGTTGAGAGCTTGATTCCAGTCTCCTTGTGCTGGGGTTCTTCTTTGATCATAGTTTCTCCCTTGGCCTCTATCCTTCCTTCTATACTCCATGTAATCATTGAAGGACATGCCAAGTTTTGCTTCATCAGGAAGGGTGTCATACTCCGTACGGCCTATCCTCACCCTCTCCAAAGATGAAACATTTTCTTCGGGGTTAGGCTGTGGGATTGCTGGTGTCAAAAACGTGGGTTTGAATGGTCTAGCAGAAATGTAGGTGTTGCTCCCTGAAGGCTGGGCAACATGACCATTGTGCTGATTGGAAGCACTGTGCTCCCCGGCATGCCCTGTATTGTTTTGTGGAGTATTGGGACCCACTCTCCCCAACATGAGAGAAAACATATCTAACAAAGCATCCATCTTCTTATCTAGTCCTTGACCTAGATTGGCTGAATTGTCTATACCTTTCCCACTGTCACCTCTGTTGCCAGAACTTCTTTCATTATCCCCCATTTCTGTTTGCTGTGAAGGCTCCCAATTAGCCCTCAAAATCTCGGAAGCTGTTTGACCTTCTGGGGCTGGATGCAACTGTGACTGAACTGTGCCTCTCTTGTATACTCTTGCCAAATACCTCTGTTCTCTGTCACTCATAGAAAGCTGAATTCACAGGATGGCAGGATACGTGGCTCTGATACCACTGAAATATTCCGAGCCAAATTTTTTTTGTTTTTCAAATAACAGATTACAAAGCAGTGCACCCGTTAAGGTTAGAGAAAGAAACCAAAACGTGCAAGAAAGCAATTCTAACCAGAATGGCGCCGATGATGGCGAGCATTGGTCAGAGGATCTAAAACAAACTGCTTATGCTGGAAAAGGAACTCGACGCCAAGTATGTGCTACCCAGTCCAAAGCGGAGTGAGGGGCGACCATATGACGGAGTGAATACAAAACAATGCTTGAAAGATAAATGCGGAGAAATGAAACTACTCAACACCCAGAATGTGCTTGCTAACCCGGAGTGGGATAGTAGCGACCATAGGGCGGAGTTATAACAATTACAATAACTTAATTGAAACTGAGAATTACAACCAGATTTGAACAAGAAAGAAGACTGCCAGTACTACTGTCAGTTTGTACAAAATAATAAGAATTCGCCTGCCAATATCTTGTGAGTTTAAAGGATCAGCATTACACCACAGAGAAGCACTTATATCTTGTATAGGAATACTAAACCCAAATGCTTTCGAAGATCAAGATATTGTTTTCTGTTTTCTGTTACAAATCTGCTCAATACAATAATATGACAGCAGTCTATGGATCTATTCAAATGCACACAAATCCCTAGTAACTTGCTCAAATGACGAGATCTCTGTTGCACAACAATCCTAGCATGATGGCGCTCAAACTAATAACATGAAACCAACTCAAAATGCCTTTAATGAATAGTGCACAATTTCCAAAGCAAGTACATGGTACGGCCCTGCTGAGAAAGTCGACCTCCTTTTAAAAATTCATGCATTCACTAAAAATTCCACAAACTTGGAAACTAGGGCGCCTAGGTCTAACAAAGAGGAATGAATGATACCCAGAACTATATTTTTTGTCTTTTTCAAGATATGAGTAAAACATGCAATCTGCTGTATTAAAATGCAACTTGGAAAAACCTCTAATATGCAGAAATCAGAAACTAAAGGATTACAATGATGTTTATAATGCACGAACTCAAATACAACTCACAGTACAAAGAATCACCACTAGATGTTGTCTTGCAAACATGAAGCGATGCCCGAGCTAGGAGGCCTTCATTCCTCGAAGCGATTCCAGAGCCAATCCGGCAGCATAACAGTATAGTCGTCCAAAGATCCTCAAATGATGCCCAACTCCTTCCTTTTATAAATTTCCATTTGACTTCTCGTAACCCTAAAGTCACTTTCAAGCAAAAACCCTAATCTCCTCAAAATGGCGTACTTTCTCCTTCAATGTTTAATAAATGATATTTTAATTAAATGCCCTTCTTGAAGAATGCGCCCAACATAAGCTTGTTTGACTTTGGCAATAATTAAATTAATCTTTTAATGAGCGTGCCACCCTCAAAGACCCCTTTTTTTAAAAACATCTTTAAGTCATTAATCTAGGCCCATGGTCAACGTTAAAATATAATATTTAAACGTGACTTTTTAATTAAATGACTTAGCTTATCCCTCCGGAGGTGCCCTAAAGCCAATACTGAGCCAAACATCTGACCAAACTGAAGCAGGAAGTCAACCGAGCTGAACTCGTCTGGAAAGCTGCCAAAAATAGAATTTACTAAAGAAATAGTATTAAATTCCAAAAGTCTCGAATGCGAGATGAACATACGTGCTTGACCCCTCACAGCTTGAAGAATCCTTGAATACCATCTCGAGCCAAGACCTCCCTCTCAAAATCCGGAATGCTAATTTTTTACCTTGCCGGAGCTAACCCCTTACGGGTTTCGGAAAGAGCCAATAGTCCTGAGCGATCAGGTTTGAGAAGAGGGAACTACCGGTGTCTCTTCTATCTAATTGCTTACAACTTCTAGCATTCCCTCAATGGCACAATTGCATGCAAGTACACAATGCATTTGTGGATGCAAGCATAAATGGAAAGTATAACAATGTGCTAAAAGGTAGAGAGTATTGCAAAAAATTACCAAAACTGCATACTACAACTAAGGACTAAATTAGGGGCAATGCAAAACATACATTTAACACATTAAAGCATATTTAACTTGTACAAAAAACAAAATAATAAATTATCCAAACAAGTAGCCGCTCTCTTTTTGCCTCTCAAATTCAGCAATCTCATTTTTTGTAAACATGGGGTTTTCATAGTCCAATTGCCATAATGGATCAATGGCATCTAAGTCAATTAGCTCATGACAGCTGTGCCCACCATTTTTGCATGAAGGTGAAGGTTTTATTGCACAAAGATGATGTTGTTGGGTCACTTTTATGTCAACTTGTTGTGCTTCTTTGTATAAATGGATTCAAACAAACTCTAGTTGCTCTCACATCCATAAGCCCTACAAGGTTGGGACAAAATTCAAGGGCTAGGTTTTGAAGATTTGCGACAAACTCTAGTTGCTCTCACATCCATAAGTCTTACTAACTGTTGTGTATCTTTAGTCCATTTTGATTTTCAAGATTTTTTGGAATTGGTGTGCGAGGAATCCTTTTAAGACTGGTAGACTCACTTTTTAACTAGTTATTTAATATATTTTTTTCCTTTATGTTAAAAAGTAAGGTTTAAACTTTATAAACATGGCAATGATTACAATGAACATTGACAATGGTGGGTGGAGGTTTGGTAGCAAACCTTGAGTACGTTGAAGTGTAGTGTCCCTCATGGGGGTTTGGGGGCAGCACCCATTGTGGGGCTTTGGAGGCAAAGCCCCTAGCAGGGTTGAAGGGTAACACCCCTTGTGAGGTCTAGGGGCAGGGCTTTCACCACTAAGCACAAATTGAGGCCTTCAAAACCACACAAACCTTCATGGTGAATATCATTTTCACAATTCTATTGCTTATTTTTTGCAACACAAATTCCTTACTATTCTAAAACTTAGGAGTGATTTGAAATGAGGCTATGAGGTTAGTGTGGCCCATAGGCCATTAGGGTTTGGGCTTGGGAATGATTCAAAAAACTTTTGATTTAAAAAAAATGAACTTTTTGACTTCTTGGTTGTGGGAGATGCCTAAGCATCCTTGAGACGTTCGAGAGACTCATGGGAGCCCCCTGGACATCTCAGGGATGTCTTGATTTCTCTTGGAAGCCCCCAAAAAAGGGGACATCTTGGAAACATCCCCTCTAAGAGAGAGATGTCAGGGGGATGGTTATGGGATGGTAGGGAGGTGTCTCCTCGAAGTCCCCACTTCTCTGAGACATCCCCGTCTTGGAAACATGGGGGACACATCCCTGTGGTACATTGATACAAAATCAATGGTAAACATGAATTTCAATAAATCTTTTAGTAAAGTTCTAGAGCAGATTCATGCCATTGGTTAAATCAACTATATGGTGGGCCCAATTGATCTGCATAATAGTATTACTTTGTAGAGGGGCTATGAACTATAGATTGAATGGACTCGTGTATCAATCTTGTTCATATTGGTATAAGAACATAACAAGGAGTTCGCACATTTGATATTCTACCATTTTTACTGCAGTTATTGATTTCAAGTATGATCAATCTAGATGGTTGGATGTGGACAACAGTTAGTAGACTATAATCATATAGTCAAATGACTATAGTGCACATATTTAAAATATTTGAATTATTTCTCAAGTGGATCAATCATTTCTTTATGAGCGAATCTCCATTGCTGATCATCATTGGAGCTCAATAGCTAAAGTGCTATTATAATGTCCCCTTCTCAGGAGTGAATCTTGCAGTTGACCGTTAGCCGAATCTTGAGACTCATAGGCTACTTGTAGGAGAAAATTAGGGTTTCCTGCTTTTGAGGGAGTTGTTGCTTGAAATTTGGAGATTGGATTGCAGATTCTTTCTGGGTTTTCGTAGAGCTTCGCAGTGGTATGACATGCATGGTGATCCGAGCAACTTCAGGTATTTGCTATTTTTAGTAAATTCCATTTTTGGCAATGGTCCTATTGGCTTCAATGCAGTTGGTTCTCTTCTTTAGCCAGTTCAGTTGGTATTGTGATTTTTGGCCGCCTGATGCATTTTCTGGTGAGATAAGTTAATTTAATTTAAATAATGTTATATTTTGAGGTTATAACCCCTTGGCCTAGCTTTATCACTTTAAGTTGTTTTACAAGGGGGACTTCAAGGGTGGTTATCTCATTAGGAGATAATATATTTTTCTAAGGCCAAATTATATGTTGGAGAAATGGGACGCCTACTTGGGGAGAAGATTAATTTTAATAAAGATAAAATATTTGCCTTATGAGAAAAGGACGCTATCTTTGGAGGGAAAGAAGATAAAGTCAAATTTGAATTTGGGCGCCCTTCTTGAAGCTTCTAGAAGATTCCTTTCAAGTCTTTATAAGCAGGCCTCTGCTCTTCATTTCTTCATCTCTAGACTACCATACCGTTATGCTGCTGGACTATGTTCAGGCAAAGCTTCGAGGAAAGCATACCTCCTAGCACTTGGCTCATCTTCTTGCTTGAAAGATAGCAACTAGTTGGGTGATAGATTATAGTTGAGTTGTTTGTAGTGGGTTATTGCATTTGAGTGGTTTCCTTGCATTGTAGTTTAGTTTTTAGCATGATAGTGAAGTTTTATGAGTTGCTGGTTTATGTAGCTAATTGCAAGTTTTACTCATATATTGAAAAATAAAAATATTATCATTCTAGGTATTGCATATTTGTGTTTCTTGGTTAGGGGCGACCCTTTGCTCCAAATTGCAGATTTTATGTAGAAGAATTGAATTTTTAAGAACCAAGTCGCCCTCTTTGAGGGCCGTATGTAGAAACCCTAGTTTCCCCCTGTTTTTGAATCTGACTGTTCTTTTGATTATTTTGTGTGTTTTGGTTTTTTTTTACTGTTTTTGGGTTTTTTGCATGAATAATAAAAATGCGATTTTGTAAAGAAATACTGAATAAATTCAAATAAAATAATATATCTCTGAAAGTGAAGAAATCTATTGATACTCCTTATACCAGATCATTTACTCAACTTCTGGAACTATTACAAATAAGATCCACATACATGCAAATAAAAAGGCAATGATATTTCAATGGAAACCTGGTATTTGCAGCAATGAATGATGTTCAAGAAAAGGTACGGCTGAAATGATTGATGCACTTTCTCCTTCTGCAGATGTCTGCTGATGATGCCAGATAGATAGGCGCCTCAAGTGATGAAGTCGAACTGGCAGACTAGATGGCGATTTACTCAATACTGAGAAGTACGGCTTCCTTGAAAAGTACGGCCTGCAGCAATGAATGGTATGGATTGTACAACAGCAATGATTAAAATGGTACGGCTCCTTTTCGACTCTCCAGATCTTAATAAAAGGTGCGCCTTGATGAAGATATGCTCTCTTGAAGAGAACCTAATAAAAACTCTGAAGAGGAATGATCTCTAAATGCTTTGTAATTTCTTCTAAATGAAGAAATCCCTCTGCCTGGCAATAAATTGGATGATATTTCACACCCTCTGAATCGCTCTCACTAGAGATGGCTCGTTCCCCAATGCACTGAGACTGAAACCCTTGGCTTTCGTGCTCTGGTCAAGACTCGATCAATTTTCAACTCACAATAACAAAAATGGGCTCGATTTCCAATGCAAATACCTTATACTCATGAAAAGTGCGATTTCCTTAATAATAAGAAACATTAAAAGAATTCAACTTCTTTTGTTTAATTTTTCAATAGTCTCCAGCCAAATTTTTAATCATAAATTATAATCGTCAAATGGCCCCCTTTCATGATGGGTGACCCCTTCATTAATCCACTTAAGTTATAATATTAAAATATTATAACTTTATAACATGTGCTCCAAAATAATTAATATTTAATTAATCAATTAAATATTAATATCTCCCTCGAAATGAGTCCGATTGACGAACCGTCTGAAGTTGGTGATGAAGTGGATGATTCTGCACCTGATCAAGCCATACTGCTAAAAATAGCAGGGGTTCCTCGCTGAGTGCCAAATACTGCTAAAAATAGCAACTCAGGCCAAAAGTGTCTGAATGAGCCCGAACGAAAGCCAACTGATCAAATACTAACAACTGAAGCTGCGCCAAGCTCCATCAAGACCCTCTATCCAAACTATCAGCCTACGAGGGTCGCATAATAGGCTAATCCTGTGCTTTGAGAGATGTCAACGAGAAGGGGACATGACAGTCCGCCCCTCCTGAAATTGCTTGTCCTCAAGCAATCTCAACCTCAGATGCTGCAGAATATCCTCGCTCTCCCATGTAGCATCCTCAATAGGAAAATCTCTCCATTTCACTAGATATTCCCTGATAGTCTTCCTACGCAACTGTCTCTCTCTGTACTCCAGGATAGACTCAGGTACTAAAATCAGCTTTCCCTCATCATCTAAGGGAGGTAGTACTGCAGACGGTACCACACGGTGTCCCAACGCCTTCTTGAGGCGTGATACATGAAAAACATTGTGTACCCTGCTTTCTGCTAGAAGCTCAAGCTCGTAAGCCACCTCTCCAACTCGCCTCAGGATCCTGAATGGACCGTAATATCGTCGCTTTAGCTTCTCTGGCCCACTCTTCCTAAGAGTGGACTGACGGTAGGGCTGCAGCATGAGGTAAACCATGTCACCCACCTTGAAATGCCTCTCCGTCCTCTTCTGATCTGCATACTGCTTTTGCTGATTCTATGCCTTGGCGATATTCTCCTTGAGAGCCTTCATAGTATCCTGACTCTCCTGCAACATGTCTCCAACACTCGGCACTCTACTGTCACTTAGTAGCAAATACAGGAAACTCGGCGCCTCATAACCGTACAACGCCATGAAAGGCGACATCTGAATGGTCATATGGAATGTCGTGTTGTAACAATACTCACACAAATGAATCCATTTGACCCACGCCTTCTGCTGCCCCGCAATATAATTTCTGAGGTACCCTTCCACCCACTTATTCACTATCTCCGTCTGCCCATCTGTCTGAGGATGGTAACTGGTGCTCGGTGTAAGCTCGGTTCCATAGAGTCTGAATACCACCTGCCAGAAATGACTCAAGAACCGACTATCTCTGTCGCTCACGATGCTCTGAGGCAATCCATGTAGTCTGAATACCTCACGAAAGAAGACCTCTGCTACCTGTGTAGCTGTGTAGGTAGTGGTGACCGAAGAAGTGGCATACTTGCTAGCCGACCACAACTACATATATGCAATTCACCTCTTGGGCTTTAGGTGTCTGCACAAAGTCCATCGACAGTATTCCCACTTCACAGACCTAAGTGGCTGCAATAATTCCCACGGGTAATGCATTCTCCTGTTCTCACGACAAACAGGCACTCACGCCATTACTATTGAAGAACATCTGCCTTGAGTCCTTTCCATGTGAATCTCTCCCGAATCTGTCTGTAGGTTTTGAAATACCTGGGATGTCCTGCTGTAGGCACGTCATGAAAGGCTCACATGATAATATTCTTCACCTTTGAACCTGGGACCAAATAAATCCTGTTCTTGTAAATGATCAAGTCATTTACAAGCGTGTACCTGGTATCAATCATTGATCCCTCAACAATGCTAGAGGCCCAAGTATCCTTGGCATACTCTGCCACAATCATATGCCTCCAATCCTCTCAAATGTGAACCATATAGAGTTCAACATGGTTCATGGAAAGAGTATCACTACTATTATTTGTGTACCTTTGATATACGAGATATCAAAGTCATATGCCTGCAATTTACTGACCCACTTCTGCTGACGATCATTGAGATCTCGCTGCCCCAAGAAGTGTCTCAAACTGTTATGATCAGTTTTGATGCAAAATTTGCTGCCAACAAGATACTATCTAAATTTTGCTAAGGCATGCATAATAGCGAGCATCTCCTTATCGTAAATGTTGTAGAGTCGCTCTGGCCCTCTGAGTTTACGGCTCTCATATACAATCGGGTGCTTGTCCTGCATAAGCACCGCTCCAATGCCCTCACCTGATGCATCGCACTGAAGCTCAAAAGGTTTTTGAAAAGTCGGGTAGTGCCAATACAGGGCATGTAGTCATCAACTCCTTAAATCTCATAAAACATTCTTGTGCCTCAGGAGTCCAACAAAATGCACCCTTCTTCAGTAAATCTGTCATAGGGGCTGCATGTCGTGAATAACCATTCATGAATCTGCGATAGAACCCACACAACCCTAGAAACCCTCGTAACTGTGTCAGGTTTGCTGGTGTAGGCCAATCAATAATAGCGTGGATCTTTTCAGGATCCATCCGCATTCTCCAGACCGATAATGTGGACTCAAATATACCACCTCGTCAATTAAATAAATCAAGATTTGGATTCCTGGCATACAAGGACTCCTCTCTCTCCGTATCACTAACACGGTCTCCGTGTGAGCAACGTCTCGCCAAGTCCTCGCTTGTATATAAGGATATCATCGGAGAAGACCACACCTCACAAAGGAATGAAACCTGCTCATCGCGTGGACTGAATGGGGCTGGCATTATTGAGCCCAAATGGCATCACTAAGAACTCGGCGCCCATAATGACAAATGGGGAGCAAGGCTTCTATGTCCCTTGCCGCTAATTTTAACCCCCTGATCTGATGATACCCTGACCGTAAATCGATCTTAGTGAAATAGCATGCACCATGGAGCTTATCAATAAGCTTGTCTATACGAGGTATCGGATACCTGTTTTTGATCGTCCTCTTATTCAGGACTCTATAGTCAATGCACATGCGCAAGGTGCCATCCTTCTTCTTTACCAAAACAACTGAAGAAGCAAATGGTGATTTTCTAGGTCGAATGTGACACATAGCAAGTAACTCCTTTATTGTCTTTTCTATCTCATCCTTCAACCTCTTTAGGATGCCCGTATGAGTTGGTCATAACGGGCTTAGTGCCTCCCCGAGCTCTATGATGCTCAATGCCCTGCCCTGGAGGTCTCCCCGGGTGGAATATCAATCAATACCCTTATCATGCTTTTGATCTCATCTTCGCTACTGCATAGTTCTGGATGATATTCAGCCTGTCCTCCGCATAGGTGCTGAATGTGCACTCCTCGGCAGCCCACTCTACCATGTCGCGATCTATGAGCCTCTCCATCCGGTACCGTTTTTGATGCTGTCCCTGTAATTGTTTTTGTGACATGCGTCTCTCCTCACAACATCAAAACGATCTCCATGTCCTTGAGACGCAAGAGACTTCTCATGAATGAAGCCACCATGCCCACACTGACCATTCGGCCCACTGACAACAAAATTCAGCATCTAAGCGAAATGTGTGGCTCTCTATCAAGAAGGTAATGACTCTCCGTCCTCAACACCCAAGAACCTCGAAAAGAGCCCCTCCTCAAGTAAATGCCAGATAGGCTGCCTCCCCGTATCTCGGGTTTTGACTCGGGTCACTTTGTGGGCCTTCTGGTAGCCTCCTGACTCCTGCATCCTGCTGTTCGGAATTCTCTGACTCCGAATCCTCATAATACGCCCACATCACTCGATTTGCCTTGCCCTTAGGCCTCAAAGGACAATTGTGATTGGCGTCATAGGGACCTTTGCAGTAGAAACAAAGCTTCTTCCTGCATAGATCGTTAAGGGCCTCACGATCCAAAGGTGGTACTGCTGATTTACCCTTCGAATCGTTTTTAGAATCTGATTTTTCTTTGTTAAAATCGGACTTCTCTCTGTTTCTGTTAAAACCCTTATTGTCCCTGAAAGACGAAGAACCTCTGGAGTTGAATCTACTGGAAGGTGCTGCCAACTCCATACTACGTGCCTTCTTCATCGCTTCCTGTAATGAAGGCGGATCAAAGGCTTTGATCCAACCTCTCAATGGCTCTGTCAAACCCTCCATGAAGAGTACCACAAGTCGTCTCTCTAAAATATTCGGAACCATAATTGATAACTTCTGAAAGTCACCAATATACGACTCCAAGCTTCCATTCTATCTCTACTGAGCCAAGTCTCTAAAGTAGGATTCTGGATCCTTCCTGTCAAACCGCTCCACCAACCTGTCAACAAACTCCTGATATGACGTGATCCGGTCATGCTGTAGTGTCACCATCCCATGGTGCCACCAGTCGTAAGCTACTCCCTCGAGATGCAGTGTCGCATATCTGATAGCATCCCTCTCAGCCATCGGACGCAACGTGAGAAAAGTGTATAACTTACTAATCCATGCTTGAGCTGTGACCTTGCCACTACCGTCGAACATCGCTAGATTGAGTCTGTTTGTAGCATGTTTCAAGTCATTGTCTTGCTGTCTAGGTCTCCAATCCTGTTGACCTCTGTGATGCTCTCTCCTCTGTGTAACAAATCTGTCAAAGGAGATCCTCTCTCTAACCTCAGGTGGTACCAACTCCCACTCCTCGTTCGCTGCCATAAGTGTGTCTGCGAACAACTCCTCGTGCTCCTCACCTGTAATAGCCTCATCAGGCTCCTGTCTCATGAAAGTAGGCCTAGTAGGCCTGTCTGATGTCCGTGAAGCTGTCCTAGGAGCTCTCCGTGAACCTGCATCACTCCTGTCATCGTCACGGTGTGGTGACGGTCTCCTCGGTGTGCCCAATCTCTGTAGTGCTACTGTCAACTGCTGTAACACATCAT
Organism: Sequoia sempervirens; assembly: GCA_007258455.2. Classification (NCBI taxonomy): domain Eukaryota; kingdom Viridiplantae; phylum Streptophyta; class Pinopsida; order Cupressales; family Cupressaceae; genus Sequoia; species Sequoia sempervirens. Next base: position 12,461 of record VDFB02089598.1, read on the forward strand.
TAGACTGCCGTTGACCTACTCGTAAATCTCTAAGAGCGAGTAGAACCTCTGCATCGTCCTGATCCCTAGGGTTTTGAGGGATCTCTATTCGAGGATTATCTGTTCTGTCAGCCATATATCCTGGCTGCCTATTCAAACCCCGTTGCCTGTCAATCAAGGCTCTCCTACGTGTATAATACCTGTGTGACCCAACCTCTTCTAGCTGCATAAGACTGCTAAACCCTCAGGATGGCAGGATTTAGCTCTGATACCACTGTAGAAACCCTAGTTTCCCCTTGTTTCTGAATCTGACTGTTCTTTTGATTATTTTGTGTGTTTTGGTTTTTTTTGACTGTTTTTGGGTTTTTGGCATGAATAATAAAAATGCGATTTTGCAAAGAAATACTGAATAAATTCAAATAAAATAATATATCTCCGAAGTGATGAAATCTTTATTGATACCTTATACCGTATCATTTGTACTCCAACTCTCGGAACTATTACAAATAAGATCCACATTACGCAAATAAAAGGTAATGATATTTCATTGGAACCTCGTATTTTGCAGCAATGAATGATGCGTTCAAGAAAGGTAATGGGTTGAAATGATTGATGCTTTTCCTTTGCAAATGTCTCCGCCGATGATGCCGATAGACAGGCTACCGCGATGAAGTCGAACTGGCGACTAGGATGATGATTTACTCAATACTGAGAAGTACGGCTTCCTTGAAAAGTACGGCCTGCAGCAATGAATGGTACGGATTGTACAGCAGCAATGATCAAAATGGTACGGCTCCTTTTAGACTCTCCAGATCTTAATAAAAGGTGCGCCTTGATGAAGATATGCTCTCTGGAAGAGAACCTAATAAAAACTCTGAAGAGGAATGATCTCTGAATGCTCTATAATTTCTTCTGAATGAAGAAATCCCTCTGCTTGGCAATAAATCGGATGATATTTCACACCCTCCTCAATCGCTTCTCACTGAGATGGTTTGCTTCCCAATGTGCATTGAGACTGAAACCCTTTGGTTGTGGTTCAATAAGACTTGACTAATTTTCAACTACAATAACAAAAATGGGCTCTATTTCCAATGCAATAATTTTATACTTATGAAAGTGTGATTTTAGTAATAGAAACATTAAAAAGAATTCGACTTCTTTTGTTTAATTTTTCAATAGTCTCCAGCCAAATTTTTAATCATAAATTATAATCGTCAAATGGCCCCCTTTCATGATGGGCGACCCCTTCATTAATCCACTTAAGTTATAATATTAAAATATTATAACTTTATAACATGTGCTCCAAAATAATTAATATTTAATTAATCAATTAAATATTAATATCTCCCTCGAAATGAGTCCGATTGACGAACCGTCTGAAACTGGTGATGAAGTGGATGATTCTGCACTTGATCAAGCCATACTGCTAAAAATAGCAGGGGTCCCTCGCTGAGTGCCAAATACTACTAAAAATAGCAACTCAGGCCAAAAGTGTCCGAATGAGCCCGAACGAAAGCCAACTGATCAAATACTGACAACTGAAGTTGAGCCAAGCTCCATCAAGACCCTCTATCCAAACTATTAGCCTACGAGGGTCGCATAATAAGCTAATCTTGTGCTTTGAGAGATGTCAATGAGAAGGGGACATGACACCGTACCACTTCTTGCTGCCTTGGGAATCGTGCAGGAAAAGATTTAGGGCTGTGAGCTGGGTTTATATCATTGGAAAAGGGGCGCCATCATCCTAGGAGTATTATGTATTTTTTCTCATGTGTTTTGGGTGAGTTTTGAGTGAGTTGTGAGCATAATAGTGAGTTGTTGAGTTGTTGGTCTGTGCATTTTCAGTCAATAATCAGTTATATCAGATTGTGTGAATTCCTTAGTTGAGTGAGAAGTTAATTCTAAGGGCTCTTGTGAGCATTGGAGAGTTGTTAAACATTATTGCAGCATTATTAAGCTTCTAATCTTGCATTCTTGGCAGACACTCTATCTCATTGTAAGCTGCACAATTGTACTGTCAACATTCTCACTTCTTTCTTGTTTATTTACTTGTACTTCCCGCTGAATAAGTGGAAGACGCTGGCTTGCCGCCTATTTACTTTCAAAAATTGCATTGTACTTCAAATTGTTGATTGGCTGAGTCGTCACTAAATTCATGGATCCTCTGACCATATGCTTGCCCCTCCTCCCACATTGGGTCTTAGGGCACATTCTTGGTTAGAGTTACATTCTGATCAGCTAGCTCATAGGGATCTTCTGACCATATGCTCGCCCCTCTTCCCACATCGGTTTTCAGGGTGCATTCTTGGTTAAGTTTTCTTCAGTTCAAGATTGTCTGACCATAAGATAGTACCTTGGCCAGCTTGGGGATCCTGGTGCACATCCTTGGTTAGAGTTACCTTCTGCATCGTTTTGGTTTTAGAGCTAACCTTAATGGGTGTGTGTTGCATTGTATTTTCTATCAAAAATAAATTCTTTTTTGGTCTGATTCTTTATAGCTATGGAGAGCTCAAAGGAGGAGTGGGGGGGAGGCGATTGACACATAGCACTTTATAATTGTTGTGGTTGTTGACTAATCAACTAGTGCATATTTAGAGGCTAATTGAGTTACCAAAGTCACCAAGCTAAAGGGAGATTGATTATGCCATTGATCCACGATGGGACTTCAAAAGCTTTTGGCAACAAGGTGAATTCTAGGTTTTCAAATGAAGGGTGATATAGCAAAGGATTTGTTGAGAGATCTTCTCCACTACAGATTTAATTCAAAGGATGCAGCTTGAGGCATATGTTTGAATCTGATGTAGGACCAATTTACATTTCATGTCATGGTACCTATTCAAACTAGATTGCTTGTAGACCTTGTCCAAATGAAATGCAAATGGGAATTTTGATAAGATTTGCTACAATTTGACCAATGAATTAATTGCTTGGTTGGTAAATGCTTACCAATTGCAGTGGCATGCATGATTTTGGTCCATTTCGCTAATTGAGAAGGTAGCCAAGGGAGTTATTGAAGATCAAACAATGCCCTTGCTGATTGTGGAAACCAAGAGTAGAATTGAGTATATTCCATCCATTAAATTAGTGTAAAAAATCAATGGAATTGGATCTCTTAAAAAATCATGTGTGAGGGTCTAAGGAACATTTTGCTCTATGTACAAGAAAATATGATCCAAAAGAATGTCCTATAGAGCATGAAATATCAGCATTATGTAATTAACGCCTTACAAATGTTGAAGTTCTTGTTAAGTTTGATTGAGTGTATTGCATGATTTATGGTGAATTTAGTGCCTCAAAAAAAGAGGTTGTTGCAACAAATTTATGTGTTGGTGTTACAATTCGCACCTCTGGAGTGCGTATTGGCAACGGACAGCTATGCACAAAATTAATTGCTCTTCAAATTAGGCGGGGAAGCTCCCTCTTTTGGTGATATGCGTAAAAATAAAGTATTCTAAAATCCTATCTTTTTGATTCAGCTGGTCGAGGCACAAGGTTAAGAAACCCAATACATTGCAGCTAAGGTTTTTTCTCTGGTTTTGCAGATTCTTAACTACAACTAGGCTAACGCTAAACTATCCTATTTCCTCAAGAAAAACAGAGCATGAGGACTTAGGAGCAAGTGGGAATGATTTGACGATAATCTTTATATCAGGATTCCCAAGGAGGAGGAACCCCTATTTGAGGTGTAGGCTGATATGAAGGTTATTGGAAACAACTTCAAACGACAAGCTAGTTCTCAAGATTCCCAAGGAGGAGGAACCCCTATCTGAGGTGTAGATATGAAAGAAAAACTGCTAATACCAACATCAAACGATAATCTCTATTTCTAAATTCCCAAGGAGGAGGAATCCCTATCCGAGGTGTAGATATGAAACAAGATTATTAAAACAAATAAATCTGGGACAACAAATTGCATGAAAGACCTATCACACAAATGAACGATCAACCAACTTTATATTAACAAAGTGAACCAATACAGAATAGCAATATTGCACGACAAGGTGGGCACAACAATTTGTTATTACAACAAAAGTTAAAATACAAATGAGCAAGGGTGCTCTTATTTATAGAACCTCAAAGGAGTAGGGAACCCTAAAATCTCCTTGAGTTAACATGAGTCATACAAGCATGCAAGATTTATTTTTAAACCTAAATGTATGCAACTTAATAGTTAACTGGAAAAACTACCTCAGTTAACTGAACTAAAACTAAACTAAATGGATGTTGCAACACACAAGTCCTTATTGATATGAAAGTCAATTGATAATTAACTTCAATTAACTGAAACTGAAAACTAAATGAGAACTCCATATGTACATAGGTATTTCCAACATAGACATGCAATGATATGTGGGACAACAAGTTAACTTGGAAAGAGGCATCAAGTTAACTATTGTGTCTAACGTCTATCCTGAAAAGGTGCAACACCCTGATCTGTAGTTCACTGGCTGCTATTTCGAGCAATTAACCCCTCCACAAGGTTGTTGACTGCATCACCATTTGGAGGACTAATACTCCTTCGAAGTGCTCGGTGTCTCCTCAACACCTCTTCACCGCCTGTGATCTGACTCTGCAGTTCTCTTCCACTCTTGGCTGCCTCATCAAATAATGCTGACAAGACTATAAGTTGATCCAACTTACAGCCAATTGAATCCCCACTGAAAATACCATGAATGAGACTCTACAACTCCGACTGTACGTCGGCGAGCTCGATAAATTCACCACCCTCACGCTGATATTGGTAAGGGACTAGTGACATGA
>VDFB02089599.1:0-10538 GCA_007258455.2 Sequoia sempervirens
CCACATCATGTACTCTCCTTCCACATCACCTACACATCATCTCACCCTTAGCCACTTCACATTCCACATATCAAAATGTGAGGGCTTGTGAGTCCTCAACTCATCTTAGCCCTTCATCTTGGCCTTGTTGGGTAAATCTCAACTATTGAATTCTCTAGAGAATTTAAATTCCTGTATAAATACCCCCTTCTCTAAGGCATTTTCAACACTGTCATTTGAGCAACCTTATGCTGTCATTTTGTGCACTCATTTTACAAGCATTTTTCTCTCATCTAGCCATCCATTTAGCCATTTGCATTTGCATCCCACCATCTAGTTAATCTTGCATTTAGCTATATCAATATCCATCTAAGGAGCATACAGGTCAATCCAAATCAAGGGCCAACCAAAGAATTTCAGTAACAAAGAAGGTATAATCATTTTGTAATCTTCATTTTGGCTTATTTCTTTGCTTTATCATTTCTTAGGCTAATCTTGAGGCGTCCCTTTGTGTTTTCTTTCATTACATTATTGTTGTTTTTTCATATTTAGGGTTGATAAACATTTAGGATCACACACACACACACACACACACACACACACACACACACACATATTATTTATTGGTACTTTTGTATAGATATATATTTAAGTATATACATTATTTGTTGTTTTTTTAAAAAGAAAGTTGCATCGAAAATAAAACACAAAGGAAGTTTCAATATTAAAAGGTAAAATTGTGGGGCTGCCACAACACCCTCCCCTCATGGGGTGCGCTACATGTGGTGGGCAGCGCCCACTCCATAGGCTGTTGCCCCCCACTGGAAGCCATCCCTTCTTAAGGGATTGTGTGGCTGGGGGATGGCTTTAAATCCTTCCCTCTCCATGTAGTATTATATAAAACTCTTAACAAAATAAAACCAACAATTTTGTCATACAATTCACCACAACATTTGTAATTTGTAAATTGGTTCAATACAATATGTTGATAAATTAATATATATATTGAGTTTTCTATATATATATATATATGTATATATATAAATATCTAGAAACATGTATTCAATTTAAAAGGGGTAAAATGTCATAATGTTTTACAACAAAAGATCTCAAATTAAAAAATAGTTATATAAATGTATTTATGTCAATGCATGTATAATTTTATATAAAAGAATAGAACAAACAAGAAAAGAAAGCCAAGAAACTGAATAGAACATACGAAGGTTTTCAAAGGGAAGTGAATCTTTCCACAGGTATTTATCAATTTTTACATTTGAAATTAAAATACATTAGAAAGGAATTCAAAAACCTGGAAATTGCCTTTGGTTTGAGTTTTTCCTTCTCCTTCTCTTTTCTCGTTCTTACCTTCCTGGAATCAATTCCTATAGAATTTTCATTCCTATTTCTTTTTCAATTGTTCTTCTCCTCTTCTTTTCCTCATAAATTTATTGTATTTTGAAATTCTTCTACGTACACCCCTTTTTGGTTATATTTCTTATAGAGAGAAATAAAGATCAAGAAACCAAACATATTGTGTGTTTTCGTTATCGTTTTCCCTCCTTTAAAGATTTATTTTAGTTTTCCAATACCTAATCTTTAAAATAAAAAATAAAATTTATTTTCATGTACGACATTTATCTTTGATAAATAATAGTAAAGAATTCTATTTTAATTGCAACTTCGTAATTATTCACAATAAATAGTGAGAAAAGGCCATTTTTAATTTTCAACAAAAATATTTATCCTTTGTAAGCGAATAAAGAAATATTATTCACTTGCAAATTAAATATTTACTCCAAATAATTAATAAAGAAAGTTCATTCAATTGGGAATAAAAATAATTATTTTAAATTAACCAAGTATTATCATTTATTTGGAATAAATAAAATCTATATTAAATTTTAATTAAATCCCTCTTTATTTTATTGTACTTTTATTTCAACACCAATTAATTTAATCAAACATTGTAGAATACGAAGCATAAAAATAGGGTTCGTGACATCCTTCCCCCCTTAAGAATCATCATCCCGATGATCAACTTAACTAAATTGATTACTTCACAATTTGTCTATCTTTCCAAGGTGTAATAATCTTTAAGCATAATCATTAGTCATCCATAAAATTTAAACAGTTATTCACAAAATTTCACTAGGCTAAACACACGTTTGACAAAATAAATGCAACCAAGTTTTATGTGAGTGTGTGTATTCCATTGCTACCGTTCAATTTCACAAAGCTAGGTTACCTCTACTGAACAATGTTCTCTTCATTGTGATGGTAATGGTCTTTCTATGATACTCATGAAAACAACATTGCACTTTATTCCACATTAGTACCCATTCAAATTCAAAAATTCTTTGAAAAAATTCTTCTCATCTTCATAAGATTTAATCATCTCAATGCTTAAGTAAAAGAATTTAATTTTGAATATTTTCTTAACTTTAAAATCATATTCATGTGCCTGTATACATGTTCTTACCATACCCTTGTGGTTTGATAGGTTGGTCAAGTTGCTCATGATTCCTCTTTGATATTCCTATCTTTTCTTATACACACTTGTGCTATTTCTATCTCATTCAAATGTCAGTATCTCATGGAAGGATCAAATATTACAAAGAAAAAGACTACTACTTGGATATATGAATAGTTTTAAACTAGGTCATAACTTGATCATAAGTATGTAGAAATGCATATAAAATTTGTTCACATACCTTCTTTTACGAATGATAGTCTTGTGTGTTTATATATCATCTATGCACGTTCTCAATTCACCAAGGTATATTGTCCTTACAAAATGATTCTCATATAGAGACTTATTTACAATCCAAGATCATCAGTATACATGAATAAAAAATAATAATAATTGAATCAATACATATAATTTGCATACATGTTATATCTCCACATGTGCAAGTGCATCATTTATATGTTAGTATGTTTACAAATCACAACACTCTTACCAATGCTAGTGTATCACACAAGTAGTAATCAAGTAATGATATGTCATACATAATCTGTGAAGTCTCTGACTATCACTCCACTCATGGCTAGTCAACTTAATCTGATTATCAATCCACTCATGGCTAGTTAAAGTCAAAAACATAAAAAAATTCATACCTCTTTTACTCTGTTTTACCATAATGTTGAAAACAACCCACCTGACAAGAATATCATTTACTTCAAACACCCATCTATTCATAATAACAAAATTCTTGTGGCTAGCATTCATAAACTTGCACATCTTGTTAGAACGTCATGGCTTCATCAAATTCAATCTAATAAAAAATATGCCAACTAATCCATTTCTTTCGTACAATCTTCCATATCTTATTCAATTCTTTTCATATTCCAAGATATTTATATTCATTTTGTCAACATGCCTACTCGTATGAGATATCGGAAAAATTGTCTTCATGATGAGAAACAAGCACCCCATACTACTTGTTATCATCATTAGCAAATTAAAATACCAACATAAGAAAAGTATCAACATTCTAAAAAATGTCAAACAATTACAAAAGATAAGAGGATCACTCACCAAGAGGTTCAAGTTGATTACCATAGCATCTCAGAACACCAAATGTTAGGAAGATCATTCAGAGCTCAATACTTTTTACAAATGCAACAAGAGTGCATCCAAGAGAAGTGCATTAATTGACTAGGCAACCATACAGTGATTCATGCAATGATACATATCCAGTTTCTGAATTACATAAAGATAGTAAAACATTTAAGCAATCTTCAGCTATGATAACCCAATGGTCTTTCACAAATTGAAGGTCAAGAGCATGGTTATGGTGCTTTTCCCACCCAACCATAAAGCATAACACTTCCCCAGAATTCTTCCTAACTCAAAGAACACCCGGCCCTGCATGAGGTGCCTAGGAACCAATAATAATAGGGTAGGAGAGAAACTCTCGATGCATGCTCGATGCCTTATATGCACTCTTGTACTAGAATGAACATATTTCTTGCATACAGGATGTGGAAGAGAAACATATAACATATAAAAAATCTTGGCTTTAATTATCCATCTATTTCAATGGTACAACTCGCTTTGGCCAAAGCATATATATATAATTTTGGTTGATCTTGGAAAAGAAGATCACCTTCTTTGTTAATCTACATTCAACATCTTGTCCTGAAAGGTAAGCTTAAAATTTATCACACACAACACTTTCAACAAGAAAACTCAAATTGCATAGAATAAGAACCAGATGATATAATAATGCAAAACATGCTCAAGTTCACATAGAATGAATAACAAACAAGAATACATAACCTCTAGTTCCTAACTCACACGGGTTATGAATACATAATTTATTGGTAGTGCCTCACTTGCACAATTATGGAACATGTCTTGAATACAATGCGCAATACTCATTCAAGTTTTCATACAATAAATATGGTAAGTGCATCTCTTGCACAAGTGCATTGCTTGCACAAAAATTGAAATGCAATGAGTATCAAAAGTATATCTTACACACAAATACGAAATGCATTAATTACTCAATTGCTTTATCCACACAAAGGAATCAACAACTTATTCTAGTGCATCACTCGCACAAGAAGAACAATAACATGAAATATGCATCACTCACATTAGTATAGTGAAAATTTCTCATTCAAGTATAAATAGTGAGTAATTAAAGTAGAAATTTTCTATGATATGCATACAATCATTCATATAGTGGTGTCATTCACACAAAGCATGTGAAGTGCATTATTGTACAAGTACTTTCAATAAGAACAATCAAGCATATAAGATTCATCACCTCAATCACTTCTGCCTTGTCAAATAGACGAATCAAGATATTTATCTAATCAACTTCTATCATGAATTACCAATGAAGATGCTCAAGACATCAGAACCTTGCATTTTCAAATGATTCTCTGGATTCTATTATATCCAAATCCTGTAGGAATAAGTCATTTCTCAACAATCCACTTTCCCAACACTTAGTACTATCACAAACGTTCTTGCCTTAAGCATCCCTCATAGGTATCTTACCTTCATGAAGGTCCAACCAATATTTATTTATTATTTTCCAATTCATTTACTTCACAGGTGATTTTCATGCTTCCTATCATCAAAAATCTCTTCTTTTCTTCTTCCCTTGTATCTTATCAACTCATTCATCCTTTATGTCATCAGAGAGATCTCTCTTCACAATATACTTCTCTTATTAATTCACTCTTATTGCCACATCTTCATTCAAAGGTTGTCTCCATAACACTATAATTTATCCATCTTGGCTTATTTCAAATAGTCACCATCACTCTTATTAGCAATTATTATGAAATCGCGACTAAGGCGAAGAGGTCTCACACCTCAAGATTTCAGAATAATCAAACTACACCTAAACTTCTAATTGGTTCCAATTAACCATCAAAAATCCACCCATACTAGGGTTCACTTTTCAATGCAACGGGTTCATATATTATAATGTAACCTAAGCATAGAAGACTCGAGGCCCGAGTGTTGAACCTGAGTGCTTTGATACCAAAATATAATGCTCGAAAAACATACACATTCAAAAATAAATAATTTCCATGTTCATTGTACATCACAAGTAAGGGAAAGGAGATAACATGCATAACATTTATATCCATGTGTGCTCAAAGGAAAGTTCATTAAAGATACTCAGTACATATAAAATATTTCATTACTATTACAAAGGAACTTCATACATTAACGAGTTACTATGTATATCAGCACAAGGTCGTGCCTTAACCAAATCTAGCCATAAAGGCTTAAACAAAGATACACATAACACATAAATTCAAATACTGTAATGCAAAATCAGGGAACAACAATATCATCAATGCATCCACAAAATAACCATAACACAAGAATTTCATGAGTGGAAAACCCTCGTAGGGATGAAAAACCACTCGTAAAAGTGCCTCACTGGCTTAGTGAAATGCCTCACCGACCGAGCCTTACTGGCTACAAAGTTTCAATGGTTACAAGATGCCTCATGGGCAATGATCATATTGTCTCATTGACATGACCATTCATTGCATATTTCTATATCACAAGGAACATATTGAAGTTCTTTTACAAGTAACATTTTCAAGTTTCACCAATGCATCATCCTTGCATAGGAAATTAAGGTAATGCCAACAGTATCATGAATTGCTCCTAAGTATTCACATATAAGACAATTCCATTTCCAAAGACCTCTCAAATATCCCATGAGTACACTAGCAAACATAACCAATCACATAAAGATTCATGAAAGTAGTCATAGTCTTGCTAGAATGCGCACATTCCTATGCAATTATAACCAAAATGTTTACTACTAAACTCAATGATTCGTAGAGGTTTTATCAATAAGAGAGTAATACTATAAAGGAATTTAGAAGATATAGATCATGTATGTATGAGAATACATGTATAAGCTAATGAATATATATATATATGAGTATACATTCTTATGTGAATAAATCTCAAAATCAACTAAGTGAGGAAAATTCCTAATTTCTCCATACGTGTATAATGACCCATAATTCATGAGAAAAGTGTCATCATTGAAACTAACTTTCATAAAGTAGGGTATGATTCAACATTCATTTATCTTTTTATAAAATTCACAATTGATTCACAATGCATAATAGGCATATGTGAATTGCAATCTAATTCTATATATATATCTAATGTTATAAAATGTCTCAAATTCATATTCATAAGAGAAATGCTCACAAGAAATAAATTCTACTGTGGTTTTGATAACTCACTTTTGACTTGGTTTAATCATTCCTCTAAAATTTCAAGGGTTATAGGTAATTAAATGCAACTGTGTAACTTCTTATTTATTTTTCAATGTATCCAATAAGCCGTTTCCAAGTTAAAAGGTTCAATCTAAAAATAACAAATTTACATGACATTTGTAAGAATATGTTAGCATTTAAATTAGCACCTCTGGAATGCAGTTGAAAGCGGGCTTGACTATGCAGGATAAAATTTGCTCTTCAAATTAGGAGGGGAAGCTCCCTCTTGCTGATAGTGTTTGAAAGAAAAGAAACTAAAACTAAGTTGCCTATCTTTTTGATCAGTTTAGAGCACAAGGTTTTTTAAACACAAACGCCGCAGCTGAGATTTTCTGATAAGAAGTTCAACTACGACTAACTTAGACTAAAGACGTTCCTAACCTCTCAAGTAATAGCAGAGCAAGAGAAGTTAGAAATCAACAAGGTAGATTCTCTGACAAAAATACTTTAATAATCTCTCTCCCAACAAACACCTACACACTTCACTGTAAGCTGAAATAAAGATCATGAAAGCATAACATAGATAACGGAAATCTGAGATTTTCGACCAAGGCAAAAGAGGCTCATGATTTTATTACTCAAATCTCTGAAACAAAACTACCTTCTAACATGCCTTGAACAAGAAATTGCAGCTAAGGAGGCTTGCAAACTTATTCTTAACACAATAGAAAACAGCAATCTCACTAACTCCTTGTTGGCTAAAGAGGCTCAACAATTTGCTTATCACAACACAATTGAACTGAAACTGAATAACAACTTGCTGCAATACAGGCTCGCAATTTGCTAACACAATAACCGTTCCAACACAAAGTGAACTGACACTGAATAACAACTTACTGGCTAAAAGAGACTCAGCAGTTTGTTATCGCAATAACCGTTAAAAAAACTAAATGAGAAAAGGCTCTTATTTATAGAGAAGCAGAGGAGTAGGGAACCCTAAAATCTCCTTGCTTTCACAATCTAGGGCTTGCTCAGCAAACAAGCTTTATTACTAAATCTAGAAAGATAAAACCCTAGAGAGCAGAAAAAGTGGGAAACGCCAACTATTACATCTTATCTTCTTTCTATCCTCAAAGAATGGATAAGGATTATTCCAAGAATAGAAAGTAAGCGGAAAAGAAAGCTTCTAGAAGAAAACTGCTTTAAAGCTCGGTGATCACATCGCTAGGAGATTTGAGACTATATCGATTCCGGTGCATCTATGCCATCAACGATAAAACGCTTTTCAAGAATAGCCGGCATACATGGCAAGATCGAAATCTTCAACCTCATTGGCGGCTATCCGGACACAAGCATCAGCGAGATATAGCCTATCATACGCCAGCTGGGCTGCAGCTATGAATAACGTGGAACTGATTTTACTGCCTCCTCAAGCCCGGCGTAAGGAGCCATCTTCAAAGGCTATCTTTGAGAGGGATCTCTGTAAATTCAACATTAGAAAAGGAGGCTTCAGCCACCCGCTTTATGCGTAGAAGCGATGGGTCTTAGGATATCCTCTCATAGGTTTTAACTTTGAAAACATGGCGTTCTCTCCATGCAAGGATCTGTCTTTTGTGCTCCTTTGAAACTGCTGAACCGTAGGCTGTGTCTAAATCAGCAATGATAATCTCATGCCTAGGTTTTACTTCAGCCCATGTTTGTTCAAATCCTTGGATGCTTTGACGAAGTTTATGAGCATTCTCTCTCAACTGGAACATTCGAGCCAAGATCTCCTTTCCTCTGACAATGAAGCTCTCAATCCATTCCTGAGTCTCTTTCCCACATATGACCAGCTGTCTTAACTGATGGTGATCAGCTGGTGTCTCTAAGATCTGGGGCAGCAACTGGGTTGCTTGTGAAGAACCACGAACAAGGTTAGAGATGAAAAGCCTAAGCTGCTGATTTTCAGCCTTGAGGGCTGCCTTGTCTTCTCCATCTTTAAGCACTCTTTCATGAAGGTTTTCGGATACAACTTTGAAGAGACTCAAATCTGCATGTTTGGTATTTCTACCAAGATTAGCCTTGGTATGACAAGGCTCATCCTTGTTACTCAAATGCTATTCGCCTCTTCTGGAGCCACAGGCCCGATCTCACGACAATCCGTTGCTCGAGTTCCTATCAAGTGAACTTGCTTCTTTGCCTTCTTCTTAGGAGGTTCGCGATAGATGTTATAGGATCGCCGACCTCACTTGATATGAAGGCCTTCTCCTAACCCTTCCTAAGGAGTTCTCAAGCCAAGACACCGTAGTATCTCTACTAACTTCCTCGGGAGGTACTGCTGCGATCTCTTCATCATCTTCGATATCAAGATCAATGTGAATTGGTGATGAGCCCGTCAAAGGTACAGGAACATGTGTTGAAGGTGGTTCTTCTGCTTCATTCTGAGGTATGGGCTCGTCAAGAGGAACTTCTGAGTCTACTGTAGGCTGTTCCTGTATGACTATGCAGAAATCAGCAGCACCTCTTTACGACTTTGTTTGAAGTCTACCACGTGTCAACTGGCCATCTTGAGACTGACTTTTACCCTTTCCTTTTGACTGTGCTGTAGAAGAAGAGGGAATTATCCTTGGCGGCTCTGCTACTGGAATAGAGTTCTTCCTTTTAAGCACTAAGAAAACCTTACTATACTCAATGACTTGTCTTGTTCTGTCTTCAACTGAAAGAGATTCCTTGTTTGCCCAATTAACTTGCGGAAGAGGCTGATCCTCGATTCTTTTCTGAGTGTACATTGGTAGAAGAACATCTTCATCATCATCAGAGAGCCCTTCTATATCTTCATTTAAACAGTCTTTCATCTGATGGAGAGTTAACCTGCTGTAGTTACGCCTTCGCACTTCAAACTCATCTGCACAGTTAGCCCAAAAATCTTCAAGTGCGGGTATGTGATTGTAGTTCTTCTCCAACCGGCCAGCGTAGACACCATGAGGATCAAATGACCGCCTCTCACTGTAGGATTTGAGACCGAATTTATCTAATTCTTCTCCAATTGTCCTGGCATCCGCAGCAGTCCTGCATGTATAAATACCCAACCCTAATGGAAAGTGAAGAGAGGGTTTCTTTCTATTTCCAAAGACTGTGTGGACACCGTGAGCTTGCCTCAAGAATTCCATGAAGATAACCTCATCTGACGGATACCTTGGCAACATGAGCGGGGCACCTGAATAACCATAAACCCTGAGATAGGTAAAGGTAGGAAACTGTATAAACCAATCCGCCCATTCCGCCATTGCTGCCCTGGCAACTGAAGATATGCGGATGTGCAATTCATTGTCTAAGTCACGCACTGTGTACATCAAGAATGCCTCGTTCACCCTTTTGTAGTGGTGCAACGACTTTGTGAATTCCAACTGGGGATAATAGTTATATATGTGTTGAACGCTCAATGATCCCTCGGTGTTCAATCCTCTGAATTGACCTTGATAGGCCACCAAGTAGACTAGATATGACACCATGTGGAATACATGAAACTAAAAATATTCTGTTATTTGCTGATGTAGGCAATCACTAATCAAAGTAGGTCAGTCATAAAACTCAGTTTTCTTCATAATGTGAGGTATGGCATAAAACATCCAAGGTTGGAACTTGGTGGCATCCTCGGAACCAGTGACCCTGTTGAGCAAAGTGATGATGATGGCAACCTCGTCCTTGAACTCCCCTCGTCCGACATTCTTGGGCAATGTCTTATGTTTTTCTTTCATCCATCTCTGGGCAATCTTCTTGCTGTATTTGTCTTTATGCATATTCCACATCTTTTCACATTCATCCCACCGAGAAAGAGTTACACTTTCGGTGGGAATGGAAAAACA
>VDFB02089601.1:0-85559 GCA_007258455.2 Sequoia sempervirens
TGGAGGGAAGGGAGATCCTTCTAACCATGTTTGCTTACACCGCCTTATGTAGTGACTTTGTCCTTGATGATGAACTATTGGAAAAACTATTTCTGAAGACTTTAAAAGACATTTCCTTAGAATGGTTTTCATCCTTACCAAACAATTCAATTCGTTCATTCAATGAACTAGTTGATGCATTCATAAATCATTTCCAAGTGCATATGACTCCAAAGAAGACCTTGGCCGATTTGATGAGATGCAAAAAACATGAAGAAGAAAAGATAACATATTTTATCTCACGATATCAATCTCTTTACTCTCAAATCGATGTCAAGATTCCTGATCCACATCTTCAAAAGATGTTTATAGAAAACTTGCAAACTAAACTTCAGGATAAACTCACAATGATGAAATTTCCCTCCTTTATGCACTTGTGTACCACCCTTTGCAATTATCACAATTCGGTTAGTAGTCATGATGCAAAGTCCACTTCTAGCCGAGCTGAGAAGTCTAGACATGCCAATCCAAATGATTCACAACCATTTAGAAAGAAAAACAAAGGGTTCTTACAGTTTAATCCGCCTCAACAACCAATTCAACCCATCAATAACCAAGTAGCCACTATTAAAGTTGTGATAACTTATAGTTATACAGATCTGAAAAGACAATTTACACCTTTACCAGACACTCTTCATAACACAATGTCCCAACTTTTACAGCAACAAATGATTAATTTATCTACTGTTAAACCACTCGATCCTACTAAACCTTTACCTCCAACCTTTAAACCCAAAACTTATTGACATTATCATAGACAAAATGGATATGACACGAAAAAATTGTAAGCGTCTTAAACACCTTGTGCAAGACCTCATTGATTCTGACTGTCTATCCATTGCAAATGTTAATGTTAAATGCAATACATTTGTTGCCCCACCCAATCAAAATTTGCAAATTTTCACCGATCCAATGCCCAAACATAATGTGTCATTTGTCAAAGCTAGCGAAACTCAAAACAATGATGTAATGAATGTTCATATAGATGTTGCAGATCCTGATCCTATTCCACATACCACTATTATTAATCCTATGGATGAATTGGTAGGTGCGATAGACGTTATCCCTCGTAAGGGCCAACCTAAGAAATCTCTTGATATTAATTTTTCCTCTAAGGACATACTTCCAAATCTCCCTGATGGTCCTCTTTACATAGTCATCCATATTTATGATAATCCCACTAATGGGATACTCATAGATCCCGCTTGTGGAGAGAATGTGATCACTGAGGAATTTTTGGTATTACATGATCTTTATCATGATAAGCCAAGAGCATGGATCAAAACACACAATGGTTTTGCTTGCCCTACAATAGGATTAATCATCCTTCCATTACAAATAGGACCTACAACAATGGATGTTACATTCTCCATCATCTCGCAGTCGGACCAGTTTCGTTTGTGGCTAGGCCATCCATGGCTTCGCTCAATGAAAGTTGTCCCTTCAATCATACACAAATGTTTAAAGTTTCTGCTTGACAATGACATATTCATTGTTCACCATAGTGGCTTTAACCCTTTGTCTTCTAAAGTAAAATTTTCCTTAGAAGCCTTTTGGCCCGAGCCCATGGAGGCTATAATGCCTCGTAAAGACTTCTTTTTCATAGCTTACCAAAAATTTAAAGCAAAGAAAATTGCAAAATTGTCTCTTCGCAACATGTCTCCGTCCACTTCCAAAACTCCTATCTAAGATGAAACAATGCTTCAACCCGAACAAGAGCCACCCAATCAAACTCATCCAACACCTGAAACTTCCCCCACATCGTCCAAACGACCAAGAGATAATGATAACAACTCAGTCATGCCTCCTCGTATAAAACAAGTTTATAAAGCAAAGGATAAAGTGGATGAACAACCTTCCATGGTTCCTTCCGTTCCTCCCCTTAGGAAAGACAAGGAACCTATGGTTGATCAATCCGCTCCTTCACAAACACAACTCGACAATAAAACCAAAATAAATAGAGGAGCTAGGGAGCGTAGGCATAGACGTCGTGCCCTTGCTCGCAAGTTACAAGACAAAGAAAATGAAGATAATCAAAATCCGCACTTGACAGAAGCAATGCATGACGACCCTCCTCCCCAATCACAACAAAATGATCTAATACAACAACCACAACAAGCGGTACACCCTTCATTGGACATTATCATTCGTTTGAGTCTTTTTGTGATTAATCTGGATGACAATGATGAAATCACTAAAATAGACGAAGAGGTGCATAATGATCTAAATACATTATTTTCCTCTTCCACGAGCTTAAATGATAAATCTCCTACAAAGAGTGTAGAACCTGGTGCTTCCCCTAGTTTGACACTTGCTCTTGTCCCTTTGGCTAGTTTCCCACCCTTGGCATATCATGAACATGATTGGGAGGCAGATGATTTGTTGGATGGTTAACTCACATTTTCCTTACTAGTCTTTTTCTTTTGTGTGTTTGTATGTGTGTATCATGCTCCCCCGTAATGTGATGTTTGATGTTCTCTCTCTCTTTATGACATTCCTCTATTTGTACCTTCATTCTTCTATTTGTTGTACATCACTTTCGCCTTTTCTTTTTCTTTTCCTTTTTCTTTTTCTTGTGTTTTCCTTTTGGGGATGACGCAATGCATTGAGACTGAAATGTCTCTCATGTTGACCCAAAATCTTTTCTATTTTCACTCACCTTTTCATTTTTCTTTTGCTTTCCTTTTGGGGATGATGCAAAGCACCACGACATCCTATGTCTCTTCCATGTTGACCCAAACGGATCTTTATTTTTCTTTGTTTTCGCTCTCTTTGAGTCATTCTTCCAGTTCTATGTATTTTGGGGGATGATGACAATTCTAAGCTCTTTACAAAACATTGCAACAAAGAACATACTGACCCCAAATCCATAGATCCCTTATGTGTTTGGTGTTTTCATTTTGGGTGCAACCCCTTCTTTTCTTTTTCTTTTTCCTTTCCTTCACATGACGTAGCCTTACTCGAAAACATATGACTTGGCATAGGGGCTTTCCAAGTTGGATCTCATGTCTTCTTTCTTCTTTGCATTTTTCATTTACTACTTTAAAGTAATTGCTCACAGAACGATGTGTAGCAATTCCTTTAAAGTGAGGGCATAAATTGGCATTATTCATTTTACATTTTTCCTTTCCTTGGATCTTAGTGCAGCCTTGTTACTTCATATGATGTATTTGTCACTTTGTGGATGACATTGGGTGTGATGTCCTTCATGAGCATGATCTATCTTAGCATATTACATTCCTCTTAGTGGCTTGATGCAATGCACTACATCCCCTAAGCTGTGAATCTTCTATTCTTTGATTAGTCCTCTCTTGGAGACATTAGACACATTAGACACAATGTTCCCTAAGTTAAAGACATCACATGAACTAAACAAGACTTCTTTGAACATCTTTTGCATGTTGCATTTTGCATTTGTTATATGGCCACCTTGCATAACACATTTTGCATGCCTATGGAGCCATCACCTTTGTTCATTAGTTTGAAGCATACGAATCTTTGCTTGTCTCATGGAGCTCGAAATGTCATTTTATTTTGTGGCACCTTATTCAAGTTATCGGGAGATATAACTTTGATATGGTCGAGCGGGAAGCCCATTCTGAGGCATGACTTTTCCCCATAGCCACCTGCGTGTGTGTGAGTACATACCAACCGTGAGTGTATGTTTCTCACCTTTTTGGCCTTCTCACCCGGTGGACAACCATGAGTTTCCTCACCTTAAAGTGAGTATGCATTTCCTTTTCCGGACAAACAACCTAGATATGATCGACAATGGGATGGACAAACGATCAAAGCTTGATCTGACTTTCTTTTCTTTCTCCTTTTCTCTCTTTCATCATTCTCACATGTGTTTCTTGTGCTCATGTTTAGTTTGTCATGGGATCTTCATCCTAAGGGATTGATCATCCCTTTTGATCATTGTTGTCTCATCTTGCTAAGCATTAGTTCATTGAAACCCTTCTTGATATGCATGTTTGGCTACTTTAGTTTGAGTTTGAAGCAAGTTCATCCTCTCACTAAAGTGGGCGCTAACTATGGACACGAAAAAAGTAACCCTTCTACTTTTTCTCATGTTTAGGCCCTCCTAGTGGTTTTTGGCTTGATTTTTCCTAGATTTAATGTTGTAATGTGGTCAACACATTCACATTAGGTCTTAGACCCTTGTGAATCATTAAGACTTCTAGGATGTCTTGTAAAAGTGTTGTGAAGTGTTGTAACCCACTTTCACACTTTTCTAGGACCCTTTCATTATAATTCACTTAAATAACCCCTTTTTATCACTTACCAAGTCTTATTTCAAAGTGTTGTAACAAACTCTCATGCTTTTCTAGGCTTGTCATCACTAATTCAAACCTTTCTTATGTTTAAATGACCCCTTAATACACTTTTCGACCCTACTTAAGTGTGTTTTTGAGAATATTCTCGTTAAACAACATTACATACACTTTAATCCCCAACACCCAGTAAAATTGCCTTGGTGGGACCAAGTCGCCACCTGGGGCGACTTAGTCCCACTGGGCACAAAAATCAAAATTATTTTAATTTTCTGGTAGGATTTTATTCTCTTGACCTTAAGATCGGCCTCTGATGTGTTATTTTCGGGAAATTTAGTAAAATCAAGTATAAATAAAGGGTTTTCTCTCATTTTAACCCCTAATTCATTATTCAAGAAATCCATTCATTTACTTAATCATTCTCAAGTATTCTAAGCACTTTCAAGCATTCATTGGAGCATCTTGTTGCATATCTTCAGACTTCAACATCAAGGGTTTGGTGAGTTTGTGGCATTGCATGTTATTCATTCATCATTCTCTTTCTATTTCATTACTTTTTATAGGGTTTGATTGCCAAATTGGGGTTTGACCAAGATAAACCCCTATTCTCTAACCCTTAACCTTTTTTCCCCTCTTTGCATGTGTGTTTGCAAGTCTTGTATGCAGATTTGTCAAAGAGCAAGGTGTTAAAAAGGTGTTTTCAACTCATCAAAGTCATTCAAGTCAACAAAGCCCTAATTGAAGCTTGGAGACCTCTTTCAACTCATTTTCTATAAAATCTGAACCGAACACCTGTCAGGAAGGGAAGTGCGAACTAAAAGCTACAGATTCCTACCCCAGATTTCCCAAGATTCCCAGGTGGACTAAGTTTCCATATGTGGTGGATTAGTCCCACTATCATGCCTGAAAAAGTGATTTTTACATTTCTAAGTACCCATTTGGTAGAAACTTGTTCTGACAGAATCTCCCCAAAATAGGACTATCGCCCAGCTTGGTGTAAGTGTCCTAGTTGGCTTCAACAACAAAATCTGTAGGATTCCAGAGCCTCTCTGCATCACACTTCAATTTTTAGGTGCACCTCTCCAATTTTGTTTAATTTTGTTATTATTTACTTGCATTCCTTGGTCATTTTGCATACATCACTGCGTTTTCAAACAACTTGCATTTCTTAGGTTTTGCATTAATAAATCATTCCTTTTATCAATTTATTGCATTTAGACATCATATTTAGACATACTTCATCCATCCTTGCATTGATTTTGAGTGTATACATTGCCCATTTTGGCCCATCTTTCTCCTTTTAGGTGAAAAACCCTATAAGTGCTAGAAAGCCATTGGAAGCCAAAATCTTTGTATACATTATGTACCAAATAAGAATAGAGAAATCAACAAGAAGATTGGTGATTTGTGGAATAGGATTGTAGAGGATAAATTACCATATCTGGAAAGAGGCCATGAGTAAAGTTGGTAAGAAGGGTGTTGTGCAATCTTGGGCAACCTATTCTTGGCATTATTTACCATCTCTTCAAGAAATGTAGCTACTAATTTTGGAGCAGTTATGAATAGAAAATAAGAAAAATTGAAAGTCTAGCAGTCATATACTTATCGAATTTTACCAAATACCTAGTAGTTTATCATATAATTTTTTATCTTAAATATTTGTAACTAAATTATTTTGAGGTATGTGCTCGAGAGTTAATTATATTTTATTTTATAAATCTTTATAAACTCTCAAGATAGAAAACAATCAGTCACAAAACTAAAAAGCTATAAATTCTTTAAAATATAATGTAATAGGGGTTCAATTTTGTTCAATCCTGATTGGGAATCTTGATTCAATTCTTGATAATTTTTGGTTGGGAGGAGACTAGGGTTCTCATCTTGTACAAAAAGGAAAGTCTTTGAGCTCTTCAATTTGGAGAAATGAATAAAGAATGATATGGTTAGTCTATGAGTCAAGTATGTTTTATTTATGCTTTAATTCTTGTGATGTCAAGTTTATAGTCATTTCTTTAAAATTTTGTCATGTGATAAATTGTAGTTGTTTCCTTACTTTATGAATGTTTTCTTTGTCCATTTGGGATGAAATGATAGGTTTTTTCCTAGTTTGTGAGTCATGGAACCGCATATATATATATATATATATATATAGTTTAATCACCTTTCTTGCTTTATGGTTAAAACCATAACCTTGAAAAAGCCTTAATCATATCATATGAGGGAGTTGCCCCTCTCAAACGTAGAGGAAGTTTGTTAACCTAGTAGCAATCTCTCCAATTGTTGGGACATTTGTTGTTGTTCGTTGGACGAGTTAAGGTTATTTTGCAGTGACGTATCACATTGACAAATTAGTTTACGAACAATATGAAATATAAGATTTGTGTAGTAAATAGGATAGTGTGTGCTAGTTAAAAAAGATCGCTTAATATTGTTGTGCACTATACCAAATTCACCCTTTTTCTATTTTGTAAATAATACTTGCTTAATGCCACTCTTCATATTGTCACTTCTCTCACTATATTCTAAGTTTTACTTTTCTTTTATGTAATAAGCATAGTTTCACAAAGACGCGTCTCCAACCCCTTGGGATGTGTTTCGGGCATTGGGAAGCATTTCCCCATACCAAAAACTTGTCAAAGACATCCCTACTTGCAAGAGACGTCTCGCCAACGTTTCCTTAATTTTTCATTAAAAAAAAGCCCTACATTTCAACAAATTTCCATATGATAAGAAAAAAATGAATCGACATTTCTAAATTTCAATATGTAATATCAAATATGTAGTATGAACTCTTTGACTCTTTGACATTTGTGTGTTTAAAATTTAAACTTAATGTTAAACTTTACCAGTGTTCTTGTTTTGAAAGTTCAATGTCATGATATTTTCAATTTAAATATAGCAAATTTATAAATGATTACATTATATTAAAAAATGGCATCTCCAAATACCCATGTCTCCTATTTTACAAAAATAGATGTATCAATACCCATACCAATCTCCTACAACTATGATAATAAGCAATTCATTCATTTGCTTTGCTAAAATATATAATTAATTATCTGTAATATTCAAAATACATCTACATTAGACCACAACCCACCACAAATTTAACCAAACAAAAACTAAGCTCCATATTATCCATATCCATACCATCAAATATATTTTACATAAAATACATCCATATATAACCTAATAGTTAAATAATCCTGAAAAAATATTCTCTCTAGAAATAGAGCTTATTCTAAATATTATATCCACATAACACAAAGGAAGATTTTGTTTCCACATAAAAATAAATAAATAATTAAAAATTAAAAAAAAAAAGAGTTCTCCCACTCGTTTGCCTCAAGACCGACCATCTAGGGAAGTTCGGCAACTCAGTCACCAACGACATAGGAAAAAGTACAAAAAAAAGTTATAACCACTCTAAATTTGACGGTCGACCGTGGACGTCGTGGAACATAGTTGCAAGTTGCAATGCCGTAGTCCTACTCAACAATCACCCAGTGCTTTGTCTGTATGTTGTTGTTTGCTAATTACCCGCACACGCACTGGACGCGCAATGTGTGGATATAGCTTGCGACATTGCTGTTCGATCTCCAAAACCAAATTTGAAAAGCTATGTAATCTAAATGAAATTTTAAAAAAATACTAAGAACTGCTCCCCCAGCGCCATAATTCCCTTTCATCTAATTTAAAATTCATGTCATCGACGAGGACTGACGTATTGGATGTTTCGCAGTAACCCACCTACGTAAAATGGGTGTGATGTTGTGAGAAACAGAGCATATACTGTTTTTAAGGAAGCCTATATATGTTGGTGAGGAATGCCGATGAAGGAAGTTAAGACAAGTTAACAGAAAAGCTGTTTGGTTTGTTGGAGAGATGAATCTTTAAGTGCAGTTGGGTAGTTTGGCACTTCGAATTTGAGGTGGTGTTTTGAAGTGGGTTGTGAAGAGGGAGTGTAAAGATCCAATTTTGCTGGAGCAGTCAGAGAATTTGAGTGACGAGCGACGAGATGGAGATGCCTATTACTGTTTCTCTGGTTACATTAATGGCTGTGATATGCCTTTTGTTTCCCCACTTTGTTGAGGATGCCTGCACAGATACCAAGGTAAATGCCATCATCCAATTTCTTTGGCCTGCATTCTTTAGGAACTGTGGGTTATGAAAATGACAAGGGCTTTGGTCATTTGGTTTTCACTGAATTTTGGTAGTTGTTTGCTTCACTACCGTCTTGCCAGTTGCCTTCAGTTCCTCTAGGTTTCCCACAGTAACCTGCTCCCCTGCTTCACAGCCATGGCTCTTTTACACCCATATTATCTATTCTACTGTATGCCTGTACTGAATCATGATTGATTTGTTCTTTTTACAAGATTTCTCTATGGTTTTGACTCCTTGCTGAAATTCTCAGCTTAACAGTTTTGAATCAGTTCCTTGTCTCCTCAGTATTTTCAACAGCTTTGCTTCTAAAAGCATTATCCCAGTCTCCAGGGAACCTGCTTGGCTTAGTAAAATCTTAACATAGGGAGAAACTTGGTGGATATGAGAGCACCAGTAGCAACACTAACAGATCTCATATCTTGAGGGCCAACCCCCTGTACTAATGAAAGGATAGAATTGGGTTTGCTCTGTTCTGGAAATTCTATCAGCTTTCTAATCTGACATCGGGAGGACTTAATTTTAGGGAAATTCGGATGCATTTAATCCCTCAAAAAGGCTTGATATCAGAAAATATCTTTTGATAATTTATAACTCCTCCGAGGACAGGTTCTGCCAAAATAGCACGTCCTTTCACAGTAATTTCTCCTTCCACTCTGAGGAACCACTGATCCGAAATATGTGAACTAAAAAATAGTCTTTTCAATGAAAGAACATTTCAATAAACCCATTTTTTGTAAGAGGATCTGTTCCTCGTCTCGTTTTGGGGCCTAGCTTGAAACTTTTTGTTTAATTTGACGAACTGTTTTCTTAAGAAGTAAACGTAGTGGCTTTTCAGGTATAGGGAAAGAGACTCTTTTTCTAAGAAATTCGTTAGGTTTTTGTCAATTTAAGGGAAAACACTGTATTTCCAAATCCTGTTTTCATTGGAAATAGAATTTTATGGGCAACAAATAAAGCAAAATATTGTGGGTCTCAGAATGTTGTCTTTCAAACTTCATGCCGTAGGTGAACCACATATAGGTTTATAAAAAATAGAAAATTCTCATTAGGGTTAGATTTACTCATCGAAGCTAAGGTGGAGGCGGATAAAGTTTCCTAGCTTTCACTTTCCTAATTAGGTTGGTAACCTCAAAATCAGTATTGCACAGGGTTGGACCTGCATATTGGTCACGGAATTACAATCAAATTTCTATTGTGGTGATTGAATGTGCACCGGAATTCCTTAAAGTGATGGAGATATGGTGTATGTTTCCAGCATTGATCAGAACTATTTCCAGGCTATATTGACATGCCATACGTAGAAAAAGATTCAGACTAGAACATGCTAACAAACTCAAACATTTTTCTTTGGTTCAGAGCAATTTTCTGTTTCCACTATTTCTGAAGACTTGCAGTTGCAGACATAGCCCTTGGGATTTTTTCAGAAAATGTGTTGCTTCTTTTAGATGAACATAATCTTCTTACAAAACAAGCTAATGAGGCTTAGCTTTAGTTGCTCCTTACTTCACATTAGAAGAATTCTCAACACTCACAAAAAAAAAATCCATCATAAAGGGAACTGAAAAAAGCGGGAAATTCATAGCATGTTTATGATTGTGAGTCTGAACTGCTCAATATATAGAGTTTTCCAAATTATTCTTGGATCTACTTTTTTATAGTTAGAAGAAGTTTTCCAGAGCACTATTTTCTGAACATTGGTTAGAATTAAGGAGGACGTGAGGTAAATACCTTATTGTTTGCCGTTGTCTGTACAAGGTATGAATTTTGTAACCATTCTGGCTGTTAATAAATGAAACCGTGCATGTAACAAATCACAGTCCATTTCTCATTGTTTTAACTGCATCAGTGATTTTGTATGCAAGAATAGCTAAAGCCTAAAAGTGTGCTCTTAAAAAAATTAGATCCAGAAAAACACTGTTTTCTTAAATAGGGTCAAAGACCAACCAACAATATGAATGAAATCAAAAGAAACAAGCGATAAAGGATGAAAATTACATGTAAAAATGTAATCTAAGTGTACAAATTATGGGCTGGGTATTCCTGGGACAATCAGGGGAGAGAATGGTAAGGGGGGAAACTAGTATCTGGAAGCAAGACATGCGCAGCAAATATGTCTCTCTTGAATTGAGTTTCAGGTTGTCATTCCGTTTTGTGGAGTCCAGAAGAAAGAAGTGATCACCATAATTAATCTTATAGAAAGGTTATAGAATCTTGGTAAGTTATTTGAACTATAAAGTATATTAAATGGCATTGTTCTGCAAAACTTTTGTTTCATTTTGACTATCAACACAGATTAAATTTGATATATTGCCTTTCATTTTGTGCTAACTGTATTAGTATTTAAACTTCAGAAATTTGATCTCAATGGATGGTTCATGCCCATAACGCATCGTGTAAGCAAGAGGCAACTTGCATATCAGATCGCTTCTCTCCTATGGAAGGGTACACTTTTGGAAGAACCCATGGGAAGCAGAAGGTCTGGCTCAATGATTCTTAAACTTATGCTTACCTGGGAGGTGATCGTACTAATGGCAGCACAAGGTTGGCAATTAGGGGGTTTAGCAAATATATATCCTGCAATCTGTTATGGTCAGCTATGGAGAATACTTTTTGGAATGTATGGATTCCTTCTACCAGCTTATCCAAGCCGGAATGCATTTGTTATAGCAACAATATTTGCAACTGAGTTGGCATTTGTTTATTTCTTGTTTCCTACAATACCTTTGTCTGTTCCTGTTTGTGATACCCTTGTAGGCTTTATCTGGTCATATACACCTCAATATGTAATCAGACGTAGGAAAATGGGCCTAATGATGAAGACAAACGAGAGCTCTGGCACCGGAGGACTGGTTTGGAATTGTCATTCTTGCACATTTGAGAATGGAGTGTTTCTTAATGTTTGTGACAGTTGTGGGACACCTCATGAGAGTATTGCATATGATAATTCTGTCATAGATGACTCCCAAAGCTCTTTGATTAATAGTATACCTAATATGGAGCTTGACAGACCTAATGGGGCTTCTGGAAGCAATAATTCTGCCATGCATACCTTGCAAAGCCCTTTGATAAGCAGGATGCCAAATGCTGAGATTGACAGCATCAGCTTGGTTTGGAACTGTGAGTCTTGCACCTTTGATAATGGAGTGTTTTTTCCCGCTTGTGAAAACTGTCGGACACCACGCCCAATACCAGAATAGAACAAGATGCCAACGTTCATTGTAGCTCTTTCAACATCAAGGAATGCCAATGTTTTGAACATCCAAAGCCATCTGATATCAATGTTAGATTAAAATTTGGAAGGGATCTGTTGAACGGTGTCAATGTATGCATGGGAGTTGCTTCTTCAGAATAGTGGATTACAAATGCCCCGAGTTGATATTTAGCCTCTGAAATTGTAGATTTTAACTTGTAGTTCTTCATATTTCCAAATTAGATATTATTTGAAAGATTTGATGAAAAGCATAGTCACAGAAGCTTGAATGAAGTCCTCATACCAGAATTTGGGACATTATGAATTTTATTTGTATACTTATTATTGTAGGGATGAATGAGATATAAACAATGACAGCTATGGATTTTGTTGGTATATGTATGGGCGTTATTGAATCTTCAACAGTGACAGAAAAGGATTTATTTGATTATGTTTGCCACCTATTGTTGTAAGATTTATTCAGATAGAAGTGTGAATGTAGAAGTAAAGTAGTATACCTTAACCCCATGACCTAGTAGTAATTGCCGGAAGCTCAAAACACTGCACACACCAATATAAGGCTTAACAAAAATTACACAGATCTTCCCAATTCTTGCAAAAGACAGAGTTGTTAAAAAAAGACTTCTTCACTACCAAAGAGAGCTACTTCCATTAATTTCGCCTCTTTCCAAACAACTACATCTCAACCTATTATATAGAAGAGTGTATATGCTTTCTACAAAATCTACTTTTTTAACAAGAAGGCGGCTTTGCTTCCTTTCCAGCTAATTTTTGAGGATAATTTGGGCCAATCCCGTTGATTACATCCCTCTTTCACTTGGGTAGGTGGAATTTGCAATGTTGGAGGATGCGCCATAAGTTCTAGGGGTGTAATCATTTTGCACATTTAACTATGAACACAAAACTAGCTAGGGATGTTACCAATATGACAGTTGAAGAAGTCTGAAGCAGATGTAAACAATTTTTCACTTCGGATTCTTCTGATCTGATGTTAGAGCCGGGCCCTATGTTCAAGATAAGAGAGGAAAAACAAAGCCCAAATACACATACATTTTTGTTGGTTACAGTGTGGATTATAAAACATCCTACTTGTACGATCTAACTTCTGCAGAGCTCATCACTTGGAGGAATGTATCAGAAGAAATATGGTCGTTCTCACAGCTGTACTTCTCCTCCCCAAGGTTTGGCGTTCTTCGGTTATGCCCCATGATCATAATAAGAGGGGGGAAATCAGTGCCCAAAAACACAAATATACCTTTGCTGTTTACAGTTTGGAGTTAAAAACATTCTACTTGTAGAATCCAATTTGTACTAAATAATCATTTTAATATATAACAATTTTATACTCATAATAAGAGAAAAAACATTGTTAACATGTGATTATATAATAATTAGTAATATAAAATTTATTAAATATATTATTTATTTAAAAGTTAGTGATTAAATTAATATTTTTACCATGGGGAGACTAGACCTAGACCTTGTGACTTCCTCCCTGCAACAAGATTTTAGCCAATCGAGCTAGGCCCACCACCCCAAATTAAATTAATATTTTAATATGAAACACAAAATCAAATTAATTATATTACTAAAAAAAATAAAAATTAATAATTATAATATTATAATATTAATATTAATAATAACAATAATTTAATATAAAAATAATAGTAATAATAACAATATAATATTAAAATGGATTGAAGTTAGTGGGTTGAAATGAGATTTATTAATCAACACAATGTAGTTAATTATTTTACATAAATTTAATTAAGAATTAGCTAGCTAATTAAATATAGGAAAAAAAATGGCGCATGGGTATGGTGGTCTGCAACAGTCAGGTGCAGGGCGCAGGCCAAATCGTGGTTTGAATGGCGAAGTGAGCCCAACCAAAAGAGCATTGAGGACATTTGGCGCCCAGAAAGATGGGAGAGGCTTCGTAGGAACAGTTTTCAGAACCCAAAAGAAGATGGTTGAGCTGCTGACGATTATGGGCAGCGAGGGGGGGCTTCTAGGTTCAGGGGAGAAACACAAGAGGTGCTTACCAGAACGAGGAGTTTAGAAGACCTTGTCCACAGGACTGGGGTAATAAAGGGTTTGGTGGCTATACAAGGGTAGATGATTAGATTGGTAGGGGGTGAAACCCTAATCACCGCCCTAGCAACACCAGAAAAGTTTGGCAGCGAAAGTAGCCTCAAATGGAATGGGAGGAGGTGAGGGAAGATTATGGGCTTGGGAAGACTCATGCTCTAGCTCCAGTAAAGGGTAAAGCGATTCCAGGTGGAAGGGCTACTCTGGTTGTCAGTTCGGTCAAGCTTCAAGTGGAGGTGCTAAGATTAGATAATCTTGGGATGATTGCGAAGTGGTATGGTGCTTCCCTTAATTGGGACTATCTGGTCAAATGGTGGAGGGAGCATTGGGGCTCTGATCTTCAGTTTAAAACTCTTCAAAACAGCTATTTTCTGGTCGTTTATCCGACTAGAAAGTTGAGGGACAAAATAGTGGATGGCGTTTGGGTCCTCGACTGATGTGGTTTTTATTTGTGTCGGTGGGTTGTGGGCTTCAATCCCTCAAGTCATGAAATGGACACTGTCCAAGACTGGTATAAACCTTCTAATCTCCCGACGGAGTATTGGGAACCCAATATTCTGGAGATTGGGAACCGCTTGGGAACCTTCGTTTGTGCTGAAGAGTGCAAAGATGCAAAGGAAGCTTCTACATATGTTAGGGTGTGTGTGGAAAATAATCCGGTGAGGCATATTTGGGATGAAATCGAGTTGATTTCTGAGTATAGAAGTTGGATTCAAAAGATAAGCATAGATTCCATCACAAGCCATTCGTTGGTGCGTCCTTTGGTCTGTAGATCCTCTTCTCAGAAAGCGGGTAAGGCTAGGGAGACTGAAGCTTCATCGTCACATGTGGCGACGGTGGTAAAGTCCCAAGCCTTGTTAGAGGCAAAGGATCAGGCTACGGAAAGAAGGGTGGACCCAGTGATTATTAAAAGCCCTCTTTTGTCGAAATCGAATAGGGGAGGAGACATCTCAACTCAATAGCCAGAGGTTGAGGAAATGGATACCAATCCTCATGAGGTAGATTCCATGCAAGGGGATGCAGTGGGGATGGAGGTAGGTGATGCTCAAGAATTTGAAAAGAATTTGGCCTTGAATGAGAAGATTTCAAAAGTTTTGGAAATTCTGAGCGAAAACTGTCAAAATATGGAGTTGAAATCCTTGATAGAAGTTGGCAAAGAACTGGTTGAGCTAGCTGAAGCTACAAAGAATAGTTCATGGGAGCTTGAGGAAGGAGAAATGGCGGATGAGGATTTCCCAGTACACGAGGATATAGGAGCGCCGGACGATCCTGAAGGCATGGGCTCTCTTTCAGGAAAAAAAAGGAAATCATTCTCAAGACTGGAATCGGCTAGAGCAAAGTTGGGTATTTGTCAAAAGGATCTATTAAAAACCACTCTGGATTGCGGTGAGAACAAAAAAAGAGGTCGAATATCAAGTCAGGAGAAACACAAATGGGACGGAGAAGCAAATGGCCAAAAGAAGATTGACTTGATGATGAAAGTAGGAAAGAGCGAGACTCTTCCTGAACAACAATGAAGCTCCTCACGTGGTATGTTAGGGGTCTCAACGCCCCTAACAAATGGAGCCTTATTAGGCTCCACATTGATGCTTGTTAGGCAGATTTAGTTCTTATGCAAGAGACAAAACTTGGAGATTAGGATTTGGTGAAGTTCAGCAAAAAATTAAAGCTTTGGAAATGAGCTGGGGTTGGTGCGGAAGGTGCTTCTGGCAGTCTGTTAACCATTTGGAGGCCTCAATTAGTATTAGTGGAAGCCATCGAAACTTCGAAACTGGTCATCATTGGATTGCTTATCGGGCAAGAAGTTTAATCTTTAACCTTCATTTTATGCTGATCAATGTTTATGGACCTTCTTCTTGTATGCTAAAAAGACAAGTATGGCAAGATTAGATAATCTCCTCAACTGCCCTAGGATTGAGTTTTTGTTTGTGGGGGGAGATTTTAATGTCATCTTAAGGTCTGCTGATAAAAAAGGGGGGTAGGTAGAGTCCTTCAATCCCAAAAGGATTTTCAACATTTTGTGGAAAGGAACTCGCTGGTTGAAGTGCAAACTGGCAACGAGAGCTTCACTTGGACCAATAAGAGGAAGGATTTTTGCAGTATAGCAGAAAAGCTAGATAGATTTTTCTTCAGAGGGAATTTGGGAGCATTTCCCTTCACCGTGAACAACAAAATCAACCCGGGGGCGGGCTCTGATCATTTCCCTATTCAATTGGTTATCGAAGGTGAGAAGGGACCAGTTCGATGCCCCTTCAAACTGGAATTAATGTGGTTCAAGGACTCAAATTTTTTGGATTTGATTAAACATTGGTGGTCGGAGTGTAACCCAGGTGGCTCAAAGATGTTCAATATAGTGGCTAAACTGAAGTTTATCAAGCAACAACTCAGGCAATGGAATAAAGATAGTTTTAAAGATATCTTCGACGAAAGGTCCAAGATTGAGGATGAATTGGGGAAGATAGTTGAGATAGTTATTAATCAAGGAATGGATAATGAAAGCTCTGAACAAGAAAAGTCCTTGACTCTGAAGTTGAATGATTTGTTGGCTAAGGAGGAGTTGTTATGGAGGCAGAAATCGAGGGAGATATGGCTAAAAGCGAGTGATAGGAATACAAAATATTTTCATAACTCCACAAAGGTTCGTAGGTAAGTCAACAGGATTGCTAGTATCAAAGCTCCTAATGGTCATTTGTTGGAGGATCCTCAAGAAATTAAAGACTTAGCGGTGGAGTATTTTAGCAACCTTCATACTGATTGGGAGGGATCTAATTTGGGAGACCAGAATGAAATCCTGCGGGCCATCCCTTCTCTTATTTCAGATTCTCAAATGGAGGCATTGAATGCTTGGTTCTCAGAAGGGGAAATAAAAGCAGCTACCTTTGGTTTAAATCCAGAGAAGGCTCCCGAGCCTGATGGGTTTCCAGCGTTCTTCTTTCAAAAATGTTGGGATTTTGTGGGTAGGGAAGTCAGAGGCAATTGAGGACTCTCAGAGTTCGGGGAAGATCTTAAGGGAGATAAATAATACATTTATAGCTCTCATTCCAAAAAAGGAGAAGCCAGAGTCTTGGGATGAATTTCATCCCATTTCTCTTTGCAATACTTTCTATAAGATCTTGGCCAAGGCAATTGCTAGTCGTCTTAAGAAAATTCTTCAAATCATCATCTCTGAGGAGCAAACATGGTTTGTGCCTAGGAGGTCAATTCTTGATGGAGTAATTATAGGGTAAGAAGTCATTCATTTTGTCCAGAAAACAAAAAAACTAGCTATGTTGCTTAAATTAGACATAAAGAAAGCTGATGACCGAGTAAATTGGCATTTTATGTTTAAGGTTCTTGAGGCTTTTGGTTTTCATAGTGATTGGCTTGATTGGCTGTTTGGATGGGTGGCCAGCCCGCGTTATTCAATCCTTTTGAATGGCTCTCCTGAAGGTTTTTTTCCAACTTCAAGGGGTTTAAGGCAGGGAGATCCTCTCTCTCCCTTTCTTTTCATAATTATGGTGGAAGCTTTGGGTAGGTGGATTGAAAAGGAAAGAAGTTCAGGATGGGTTGAGGGTCTTCAGTTTACTAGTAGCCTTCCTACTGTGACTCATCAACAATTTGTCGATGATATGATGTTATTTGGGGTTGCTTCGCTTAGAGAAGCTAGGAGGATAAAAGGCATTCTGGATAAGTACTCTTTAGCCTCTAGCCTGGTGTTGAATCATGCTAAGTCAGAAGCTTTTTTCTTCAACATTAACAATGTGCTGGAAAATCAGATCTTAAGGTGTCTAGGCTTCAGAAAAGGTGCGCTACCTTGCAAATATTTAGGTCTTCCTTTGGAAAAAGGTACTCAGCATGGCGGTATTTGGAATTCTTTATTAGAGAAAGTGAAAGATAAACTCTCTACTTGAAAGAGTAGGTGGCTTTCCTGGTCAGGACATTTAACTATGCTAAAATCAGTTATTGTTGCTATTCCCATTTACATGATATCTTGCCTTCAGCTGTCGGTGGGTGCTAGTAAATCTATAAATCAATCAATGAAAGAATTTTTTTTGGAATGGGAGTGGGGATCAGAAAAGGTTTCCTTTGATTACATGGCAGAAAGTATGTGAAAGAAGAGAAGAAGATGGTGCGGGGTTGAAAAATCTGATGCTACAAAATAAGGCACTCGGGGCAAAATTGGCCTGGACTATTCACTCTCACTTGGAGTTGAAATGGGTTAAAATTATAAAAGCCAAATATCTGGATAATGAGGATTATTGTTTTTTGAAAGAAAAAGTCTCTTCCAAATGGCTCTCAAATTTGGAATTTTATTAAAAATGCTAGGGATCTCATTCTTGATTTTATAACTTGGGAGGTCAAAAGTGGTGAAGACGCTCTTTTTTGGGAAGATTCCTGCGAGGGTTTTCCTATTCTTGCAGATGATCCTTCCCTTGCTCGTGTCAAAGAAAAGGAAAAACAAGTTTTGGGTTTTAAAGTTCGAGATTACTTGGATGTCCAGTCTGGCTCTCAGGATGGCTTTTATCATTGGAAGTCTCTTAGCCAACTGGGTTTGGAGGCTCAGGAAGCAGAAGTTTTTGAGAGGGTATTACTTGCGAAGCGAGTCTGGAAGAGAGAAGGCAGGGATAGAATTCGTTGGAACCCATCAGCCAAAGGGGAATACTTGACGAAGATTGGTTATACAATTCTTGCCTCCTCTAATCAGGCGAAATCGAGACTCTCGACTAAATTATGTTGGAATAAGGCATGCCTTCCCAAGGTTGGTATTTTCACTTGGGCGGCGGTGCAGGGTAGGATTTTGGCTAGGGATAGATTTGCAAAGCTAGGTTTTCTTGGTCCTTCTAGGTGCCCTCTGTGCAGATGTAATGAGGAAACAATTAATCATCTTCTTCTCAATTGTCAGTTCACATAGGATATATGGGATTGGTTGCTTTCCAAACTACAGTGGAAAACTGCTTGCCCTAGTCACTTGTTAGAATGGTTGAATTCATGGCTAGCGCCTCTGAGGTAATCTTTGCTTGGGGATATTTGGTTGATGTGTCCATCAATTGTTCTCTGGGAAGTTTGGAAAGAGAGGAACAAGAGGATTTTTCAGGAAAAGGAACTATCAATTCCTAGGCTGCAATGTAAAATTGAGGCAAGCATTGTTCAATGCTTCAATATAAGGCTCGAAGAGTCGAACCCAAGATAAAAGAACTTCTTGGCTTGGGATTCTTTCATAATGAAGAACTGATCTAGCATCAAAGTTCCTGCATTTGTGGGTGTGGGAGGTTCGGTGTCAATTGAAGAACGTAATAAAGTGGTTTGGTGCCCTCATGATCTGGGATGGGTCAAATTGAATTTTGACAGTGCTTCAAAGGGTAATCCTAGCCCCTCTAGTGCGGGATGTATTGTGAGGGATAGTAATGGGGAGGTGTTGGGGATGCTGGCGATTGGACTTCCAGAGGGGAAAAATAATGCAGTGGAGTTTCAAGCCCTTCTATTGGGTTTAAATCTATGCTGAGAACTAAAAGTAAACAAGGTGGTAATTGAAGGTGATTCCAATTTAGTCATTAATGTCTTGCAAACAAGGAAAATTTTGAACTGGAAGTTAGGGGAGAAGCTTGAAGTAGCGTTGGGTTGGCTTGGAAGCTTTGATCAGGTAATGCTCAATCATATTTTGCGGGAAGGGAATAAAGAAGCTAATTTTTTGTCCAATTTGGGAGTGGCTGGTCTGGATAGGAAAGTGATTAACAAGACTTTGGCATAAATCTTGTGGGTGGTTGGGTGGACAACCCTCCACGTGGGCGGAGGGATGTTTGTAGGGGGATGACTTGGCTCCTATGTGGTTTTCTTACTGTGGCCGACGTCGCCGGTTTGAGTGGAGGGAGAGGATGTAACAGATGGCGTTTGCTTCGGTGTACTTTGTATGCGACGAGTACATGCATTGATGATAGTTGGCAAATTACTATCATTTCAAGGATTTCCCTGTATTAAAGGTTGATGGTGAAGGACGGATGATCATGCAAGGACAGATTGCCTTGCATCATAATAATTCCTTGCTCGTGTGTTGGGTGCTCAGCTTTGTTGCCACGGGTAATATTTATGGGTGTTGTTGTCAGTGGGTTGGTAGTGTGTGGATTGCAGTGCTTATGTGGTGATTATCGTTGGTGGCGTTTTGGCTGACGGTGTTTGGCTTCTGGAGGCTTCAAAGATGGCAAAGTCTAGTCGCTCCAAGTTCATAATTTCTGTTTCTGTGGAGGGGTTGGAGTCGTTTGGTGTGGACACACCTATTTCTTTGATGGCAACAGAGAGACAAGTTGCTTTCAGAGAAATTACTGACCAGTGGCTTAAGCGTATTGTGCTTGATAAAGATTCTTTGGTTTTGGTAGCAGTTAAAATGGTCTTGGGGAAAGGCCACTTAGAGAGGAAGGAGTATGCGAGGGATAATGCCTATATCTCCTTGCGCTTCTTGGCCTCGTTGCTGGATGTCGACGTTCCCAAGGTAGAGGCTAAGGATCTGCTCGTGCAACTATTTCGAGAGGATTTGGTGGGTGGTTTAGAGGAGACGTTAAAGGTAGCAATAGTCAACAAAGGGATCCCGCGACTAGTAGACTTGGAGCTGCTATGGAAAACAGACGAGTTGGTGAATTTTTTCCCTTTCCTTCTGGACCTAAAAGGGGCAGAGCATATGAGGCATCAAATGATTTCGGCCATGGCGATGGAATTTCTAAAAAGGAAGATTGGGCTAGTGGTGGAGGATGGTCTGGACTGCATGGTTGATTTTGATACATTTGCTAAATTGAATGGGTTTCTCTGAGGTTCGACCTCCTTTTGTTTCGGTAAATTTTGCTCTTTGAGTGGAAGTTTGATGTATGGACTTATGGGTTTTGACTCAGTTTAAGCCATTTTTGGTTGTTTACTACGTCCCTTCCGGGTTGGTTGAAGTAGTTTTTTGCTAGTTTTTTTGGCAACTGGTTGGGTGATGATTACTCCTGCTCTAGCAGACGTTCTGTATGGCTCTTTTTAAATATTAATAAAATATCAAACTCTTACATATCAAAAAAATAAAATTATTATTAATATAATATTAATAATATAAATATATTGAGAAGCTTTCAATATATAAAATAATACTAATAATAAGATTATAATAATTTAATATAATATTAAATAAGGTTTAATATATTAGATTTAATATATATTTTAATTGGTTATATTAAATTATAATAATATATTATAGTATTATATTTTTGTCATCATTTTTTTTTATTTGTTATTATTCAAATTAAAAATTTAGAAACTAGAATTTATTTTTTATTAAAATGTATAACATTAATTTATACTAAAGATATGTCAATAGTGGCATGGTGTGAAGTTGTATTGTTAAGACTAGAGATGGGAATAAGATTAGGTTTTTTGGTTACAGTTAGGGATGTAGTTAGGGTTAGGGTTGGGATTATAGTTTATGGTTAGGGTTAGGGAAAGGTTAGGGTTATGATTATGGTTAATAATTCAGGATTTAAAGTTAGGTTTATAGTTATGGATAGTGTTACGACCATGGTTAGGGTTAGAGATATGTCTAGAATTAGGATAATAGTTTAGAATTTATTGCTAGGGTTAGGGTTAGGGTTAGGGTAAAGGTTAGGAATAGAGTTAGAGAGCTAGGGTGTGAGTTAGGATTAGGGTTCTAGGTCATGCAAAGAACTAATTAACATTACTAAAACACTATAATTAACAAAACTTTCATTTATTTTATTCACATTAATAAAACTTACATTTAATTTTTTTCAAATCTAGGAAACAATAATTACAATACTATAAAGGAAAGTTCTAGCCACTACGTGACACTTGTTAGTGTGGAATTTTGTTTTGGTATTGACCTATTGAGGCAGCTATCGATAGGTTAATTTTTGAGTGCTTAGTTTCATTACAAGATTTTTTTGGTGAATTTATTTTTTTCTCAAAGAGTTTTTTGGATGTAATCTTGTAATCTTATTATTATTATTTGAACAAATCTTATATAACTTTGTATAAAAAAGAAAATAGTATAATATTTTTAAAAAGTGATAAAAAGGCACATCCATGAGTTCAATCAAAATAAAAAAGGGCCTAGTCTAGAAACACAATTAAGAAATGGTGGCTATGTTAGATAGAGGAGGATTTTGATCATTAGGTTTTCCCCAAGCATCATCGAGGTAGAATCATCAATTGGTTCCCATCCAATGGGAGCATAGTCTTTTGCATTCTCCTTAGGAGGCAACTGAATGCGAACAGAAGAGATGGTGAGCAACACACGATGGAATCCGCTAGTTTCCAACCAACTATAGTCTTGTTGAGGAGATGGCAGATGCAAAGGCTAAAGCTATCCTTCACATATAGCAAACTCCTTAGGATTTTTAGGCATAAGACCATGGGAGTGAGAACCATGATCTCCACGATTTTCCCACTGGAAAGAGTGGCTACATCCACATTAATGCCCATAAGAGGATGTGGAGTCAAAAGGAACCCAAGCAACAATGCAAAGGCATTACCCCAATGGTTTGGTAGCTTGTAGAGATGGAAATTTCAAGCAAAAGTTTTCTTGCTTGTTCCCAAATTTGCATAAGAACATTACAACAAGTTATAGCTTTAGAATACAATGAAAATTGTTTATCAACAACATTGTGATTAAAGAGAGCAACATTTTTGTTTTTCCATATACTTAAGAGAATTTCCACCTTGAAAGTGTGTCAAATATGAGTATACTTATGAGGGAGGCAAGGCCCATCTCCAAGTCAAACCATATTCCAAAAAAAATGGGTAGGCTTGAAAGGCCTAAAGAAATCATGAATCTAGTTCCAAGCTTCTTGAACTCAGAGACAAAACTAAAAGAGATGCTTGAGAGACTCAATTTGGTCATAGAAAGGACAATTAGGAGTGGAAATACCCAAATGAGAAACACAGGCATCTATTGGAAGGCCTTGATACAATTAACATTAGTCAAAATATGTTAGCTTAGGCTCAAGCACCACAAACCACATTTCCCTAAAATATTATTGTCACATCTCCTAAGAGGAATGCAACTGCTAGCAATAATTAATGTGATACACCATATGCAAGTGTAGAGGCAAGTAATGTCCCCTCCTAGTTGACATCGTCAGATCAACAGGATTAGCCTATTAACGGCTCTCGTAGGCTAATGAGGCATAGTGAGAGAGTCATTTTGCAGTCACTTGGCGATTACTTGGCTTAGTTTTGATTAGAGAAGGGTTTTCCATTATATTTCATCATTATTTCTATTTTTGGAAACCTTATTTTATAATTTGATGTTGAGATGCACTTTTTAATAATATAATATTTTAATATTTCATAAAGTGCAAAAAGATTATAATATACTGGAATCTTCTAGAAAAGTCAAAGAATAATATTATTTTATTGAGGCCGACCTCTAGAGGAAATGCATAAATAGACCTTGAGGTCTCACCATTTGGATATCCAGATTTGATGAGTTGTTGGTTGGTGATTCTTCTTGAGTATTTGTGGAGCCAAGTGGTCTGCAGATAATCAGTTTGTCTTTGGGAACGAAAACTCCCATTGATAGCAATTTTGAGGGTGTGCAATATCACCTGAATTATTGCAGCTTGGAGGTGATACTTCAGTCACTTCATTAGGGCAGAAATTTGTGGCCTAAGGCCAATTTTGAAAGACATACGATTTAGGAGTTGGCTGGCATTGAAGAATAAGTCTTGTGGCATCGAATCTTTGGAGGGAAAGGTCAGATCTGCATTGGATAAATCTGAAGCCAAGTCTGAAGCATAACAGGGACGCCTTTGGAGGAGCAATTTTCATTCATTCCAGCTCATAACCAGGTCGATTTCTCTTGGAGATTGGTGCGCCTCATTTCTAGGGTTCTGCTGATCATGTTAGAAGTTATTGGAGGCTTGGAGGGTTAGCAGATTATTTTATTTCACATTTCAAATCAGAACAGGGGCGACTTCTTCAAAAAATCATATCAGCTGCATATGGTCTTCAACTTCCAGAATTTCTATTGCTTCATCATTGGGAAAGCAAGGCGACTCCAAACCAGGTTCCATTGTTAAATTTCATGCATTTTAGATATCATTTATTTGCATAATAGGGTACGGCTGTAGGTGACAGTCTGCTTCAGACTTTAGCATTAATTCAAATGTATAAGCCAAGAGTCTTGGCTGTTTGTCATTAGCTTTGTATTGAAAGTATTCATAATAATGGAGTTATAAGTAGTTGATTTTCCAATAGATACTTTGCAAATAGACTTGTAACTGAAATGATGCATGGCAAATGTTTGTAAAAACGTCTATTTGCTGTAGCTAGTCTTTGCATACCTAGTTTTCATATATTTGCATAAAAAAATCCAAAAAGAATTGCATTTGCATTCATGTTCAGATTATTGGCATTGTAGAAGTGTTAAATCTGCCTTAGCATTCTTTTCTATCAAGCATCTTAAACTGAAACCCTACAACAGCAAGTCACAAGGTTGCACTAGAACTGTTTGACAAAATTACAATCAGCCAATTAGGGCAAATTCTGGTCAGTTTTGAGCTAGGCTCATTACAACCAATAATGTCCTTTGGAGGGTTTGTAAGTCTGAAAGGGAGTGTCTAGAAACCATTTCCAATCTTTCAATCAAGATTTGAGGCAACACACACCCAACTTGTGAAGCGATTATGAAGGTATCACATCAATAACCATCTATTAAGTCTCCTAGTCTTGATTAGAAAGCTTGTAGTTTAACTTGAAATCAGGCCAGGGAAGAAAATTCTTAGTGGTTGGTGTTAGTGTAAGTAGAGTCATTATTTACCTAGTTAGCTAGTCACCTTTCTAAGATTGACTTTTTCACACTCATAGCTTAAGTTTACTTAATTTTCTTTTGCTTTTGTCTCACTTCATAGCATTGAGACATGTGTCCTCATCACTTGAAACACCTGTTGACAATTTCTCACACTTGTCAAGTTAGCTCACAAGTGTCTCATCTTTGGAGAGTTAGTCAATAGTTCAATCCTACCCTCCTACTTCATCCACCATGCCTATATATGCAAGGTTTCTCATTGTATTATACACTCTTCATTGTTTATTGATAGACATAATATTGTGTTCATAATTTTATTTGTGGAAGGTTATCAATCAAGCTCTTTGATCTTGGCATTCTCCATCATGGTATCAAATCCATGATCTAGCACATTCCTTCCTGCATCGAGGTGACTCTCATACATGGCCCTATCAACAAAGTGTCGTGGAGGAAAACAAACACCGCCATTGTGTCCAAAAGGCTCGAGAAACAAAAATCACCTTTTGTTTCACAATATCAATAACTTTGAATTTTTGTAATTTTTTGGGTCTTTATGCCTATTTTATGAAAAGTTATAAAAATCATTTTTTTTTGCAAAGGGCCAATCTACCCATCTACTATTGTTTGGCTATTTTTTGTCTATTTGCAAAAAATTATGGCATCATATTGAAAGGGATCCTTTATTCCATGTAAAGAAGTTTTAGTGACAACTTAAAGCATTCAAAAAAAATCATGACAACATTATGTGTTATTAACAAGTTCTCTTGTTTTGTAAGTTAATTTGTTTCCTCATATCAGGTTTCCCGTGTTCATGACCTTTACCTTTAACCACACTGCTAGAAGCAACTAGTTGCATTTGCAACTACTTGACCTCTATCCTAGGTCGTAGGATCTATTTCCTACTACTATTTGTGGCCTCCATACTTTGTGAAGATTTTTATAGAGTTGTCTTGACTTGAGATTTGGGCTTCCCACGACTTGGTTGAACCACACAACATAAATTATTATTGAGTTGTTTGTGGGAATAATAGGGGTGAGTTGAAATCATGGGGGTCCAAAAGGTGGCAATATGACCAAAAAAAAAAATCATTTTCCCAAAAACGTGAAATTCCACTTTGACTTTTTACTAGGGTTGGGTAGAAAGTACATGGTGCTATGATAAGAACCAAAGAAAAATCGATATCTGTTTTAAAACGAATATCTATTTGAAACAAATATTTGTTTCTAATGGAATCATATAAAAAATAAATATATAATATATAGTATATTATATTATTATAACATAATATTAATATAATATGTGGGTGGTAGGGTGGGCACATCCCTCCAAGGTGGCGGAGGGAGGTGGCATTGGAAGCCACGGTGGTTGAGTGTCGTTGTTTGAAGGGATGTGGTGGCAGTGTTTTTGGAGTGAAATTAATGCGGAAGGATTTTCTTCACATGGCAAGGATGTCCCAAACGCTGGTCTGGGTACCATTTGTGGTCGATGGTGGCGGCATGGTGGGTAAGGTTTGTTTATTTATTGATGGCCAAAGGTTTTTTTGGCATTCGGTTTTCGTAGCTTGTGGGTGTGGTGTTTGTGGGTGTTTTCTCTGAAGTCGAATGCTTCTTCTGTAGCAGGGTCAATGGCGAAGAGCTCAAAGTTTGTGGTTGAGGTTTCGGTCTTGGGCTTAGCTCGGTTTGGAGTAGACACACCAATTTCTTTGAAGTCTTCGGCGAGACAAGCGGCGTTCAGGGTAATTATGGACCAACGTTTAAAAAGAATTTTGTTAAACTATGATCCGGTAGTGGTTGCGGCTGCGGAGATGGTTTTGGGCATAGGCCATTTAAAAAATGGAGAGTATGGATGCGATAATCTTCATGTCTCCTCACGTTTTTTGGCTTCCACTTTGGATTTGAGGACTCTGAAGGCTGTTGCAAAGAATTTGCTGGTGAAAATGTTCCGAGAGGACTTGGTTGAAGGTGTGAATGAAGCCCTGCATGTGGTAATTGAAGGCAGAGGTTTCCCAAGGCCTCGTGATGTGGAACGAATCCAAGAAGAGGATACGGTAAAGATTTTCCCTTTCCTTTTGGGCTTGCATGGGCCGGGTTTGATGCGCCACCATATGCTGGAAGGTGCTACGATTGAATTTCTAAAGAAATTCTTTGGTCTGGTTGCAGTTGGAGAAATAGGTTGGAGATCTAAGTTTGAGGATTTTGCAAAATTAAACAAATTTATGTAATGTGGGTGTTGGCAGTTTTTTGCTCTGGGGGTAGGGTTTGGTCTTTCTCGTCTGTTGGTAGTAGCTGCTAGCGATGTAGTCTCTTTAATGGTATTTTGTTCTTGCTTTTGTTTTGATTATTCTGCTATGCTCTTGGTGTGCTTGTAGCCTAGCTGAAGGCAGTTACTGTTGTTAGGGAAGGTGGTGGTTTTTTGGCTATGGTGGTTCTTTTCCTGCTTGGCAGACGTTTGTTCTCAACTTTTAATCAATATAATAATAATGATCTTATGTATCAAAAAATATATATATTAATATAATATAATATAATATACAATATATAAAATATGATATATATTATATTATATTATATTATATTATATATAATATATAATATATAATCATGAGTTAACCGACTTATTTAAAAAAAAATCATATGTCACAAAATGGATATCCATTTGTAACTGAATCATAAAAAATATATTATATATAATATATAATATATAATTTTATTATATATTATAGATAATATATAATTTATTATATATTATATATAATATATAATATATAATATAATATGTGTATTGATATATAATATAATATTATTATATTATATAGTGTATGTATATATAATAGAAATTATATGATATATATATAATATATTATATATTAATATAATATATATATTGTAAGGGTAAGTACTACCAGAGGGGGTAGTTCCCAATCTTTTAACTTTACATTGCATGTGAAATGGAGTTAACTCCATTCATCAAGATATTACTCAGCTCCACCATTAGAGCTAAAAAGGAAGCATCTTTAGTTGATTTGATATATCTGTGTTCTCTAGTCCTTCGTTGATGATTTCTATATCCTCTTCAATTTTTATTTCAAAAAGATGAATACAAAAGCAAAAAGATCCAAGGGTTGTTCTTGATACAAAATGACCACCAACTACCCCATCATAGAATTCTTCAAGAACTCTATTAGTTTGATCAAACTCAATGCATCTTAAAAATACTCCATTGAAATGTTTCTCAACTTTTGAAAAATGAGCGAAGAGGAGCGAAAAAAGGTAGGAGACATAGGAGGGCATGAATGGGATGACATCAAGTTGGAAGCTTGACTGAATGGAGAATCTATAGAACAATGGCGAGCTAGAGGAAGAGAGCATGTACCACAATGGTTTTTTGAAGGAGGAAGATGGGTGGATAAATGCCACCCAAGTTACAGAATAGAAGAATTGCGATCCAAGTGGAGTCGAGATTGAGGAGCGAGGCAGGGGTAGAGGGATTGGGTGAGCAAACCAGTGCTTCCATGGATGCAACCACGGGATTGGTATCGAAGACCTAGGGAGGTAATTGGGGATAGTAGGAAAACTACTCGACATTCAAACATCAAGAGGCTGAATGGTGCAAATCAAAGATGAATAGATGACGACAAGCATGGGTGGTTCTGGGAAAAAAGGCATCTGAGGGCGGACTCATCCACCAACTGGCATGACAAAACATATGGATGCAAGAAGCATACAAGCATTCCATGGAAAGGAAAAGAAAAGGTGATAGTGGAGGAAGGGTCGTCGCACTAATATGCAGATCTAATTGGTAAGTCTCTTGCCCTAAACACCTCAAAGCATTTTGTCAAATTGGATAAAGATAGAATAAAAAAATTTGTAGAAAAACTTAAGGAAAGAGGAGTTTTTCTCAAATGGGGAGGAGGGTGGTGCAATGTAGCAAGAATAGGAAGGTGGTGTGATGAAAAATTGGGTGTTAGGGTTCAGGCTAGGGCATTGCCAAATGATTTCTTCTTGGTGGAATTTCCCTCCAAGGAGAAGAAAAGGGAAGCCATGCTTAGTGGCCCGCATTATCTAAACAGTGCATGGATACATATGATCTAGAGTGGTATCCAAATTTCGATCCCTGAAAACACACAATCCAAGAGAAACTAATATGGGTTTGACTGTATAACCTACCATCGGAGGTATGGGATGATGAAATTCTGGTTGGAATTGAGGA
This sequence comes from Sequoia sempervirens, assembly GCA_007258455.2. Classification (NCBI taxonomy): domain Eukaryota; kingdom Viridiplantae; phylum Streptophyta; class Pinopsida; order Cupressales; family Cupressaceae; genus Sequoia; species Sequoia sempervirens. Next base: position 28,755 of record VDFB02089601.1, read on the forward strand.
AACCATAGGAAAACTAATATCAATCGAGAAAGACAATGAGGATAGATGTTTAGGCACGTATGTTAGAATATGTTTAGGGACAACCTCGGGTCAGATGCTTCCGCGAGAAATTAAAATTTGTATGGTAGGTCTCAAAAAAAATGATGGATAGGGAGGATCAAATAAAATTGTGTCCCATCTGCAAATCAAAAGATCGTAGTAACCTATAATGCAATGTAAAATTGAGGGTTAACAATGCAAACGGATATGAATGGGAATAGAGCAGTCTTGGCTCGACAAGTGAGTTCACAATGGGGGAAGCCAAGAAAGTAACTGAAGTATATATATGAAGATCCGATAGTCAATTCAATTGGAAGGGAATACCAAACAGACAATGAAGAGTTGTCAAATGGCATGCGGTGGAGCAGTTTGGGTGAGCTAACGGTAGAAGAGTTGAGTGGAGTAGGGGCAAACAATAAGCAGATAAATGACACCCCCTACTCTAGAAACAAGAGCAATACTGGATGAAGTATTGAATGAAATAGCGACCATAGGTGATAAAAAAATTGGGGTAGATGAAATGGACTTGAGGGAAGAGAATAGGGTAGAAAAGGAAAAAGAAGGGGAAGAAATGTCAAACCCAGAGCATAATACCTCACAAATAGAAGGGGAAGAGAGTGAGATGGAAGTAGATTTAGAAGAGGAAGAATCGGGTGAGGTTGAGGAAGGGGAATTGATGGAGGAGAGGATGTTGGAGCAGACATAGTCAAAAGTAAAGAAGCCAAACATCAAGTGAAATGGGAAGAGGGGACCCAAAACGAACAAGGCGAAGCTTGAGATTGCAACAAATGCAGTGGGACAAATGAAACTTAGGCTAGGGAAGGATGTAGTACTTCCCTAGGGATAATGGAGATCATAACATGGAATGTCAGGGGCATTAATGCCCCTAACAAATGGAACTTGATCAAGAGTTAAATCAATCAATCCAATGTAGATATATTCCTATTGCAATAAACCAAATTGAGTAGGGAGGAGTGTGACAAGAGACTTAGTTGGTGGAAACAATCGAAAAGACTATTTGTTGGTGCTGAGGGAGCTTTTGAGGGAATTAGTGTAATCTGGAACCCACTTGTTGCAGGGGAATTGGTAATGGAGAATGGAAATTGGATAATGATGAGTTGTAGATAATTGTAGAGAAATGAGCACTTCTTCATCATAAACATGTATGGGCTAGTGTCCACGGTAGAAAAGAGAATCCTATGGCAACATATCACAAATGGTTTAATCAATTCAACTGGGGGGAAGGGAATCATAGTAGGGGATTTCAATACCACATTAAACAATGAAGAAAAAAGGGGAGGTATAGGTCGCATTATGAATGTCCAACAGGACTTTCAAGACTTTGTAGACAACAATCAATTGCTAGACTTGCAAGCTAAAAATGGGGTCTTTACCTGATCAAACAGAAGGAAATGGTTCACTAGCATAGCTGAGAGGCTGGATAGATTTATTCTATATGGATATTGGGGTGGAAAAAATGAACTCCGGGAGGTGATAATTCTCCCTTACACGGGTTCGGACCACTACCCAGTACAACTAACCATCCAACCTAATGAGCCACCAAAGGGAAACCCATTCAAATTTGAGAATACATGGCTTAGAGACTAGATTCCGCCTAATTTAATTGCTACTTGGTGGGATGAAATCAAGATTTGGAATCACTCGCACTTGTTCAAGATTAACAAAAAATAGAAATTTTTCAAAAATAAATTGAAGGAATGAAACAAGGTAAATTTTAAGAACATTTTCCAAGAGAAAGAAATGTTAGAACAAGATTTGACAGCATTAAATGAGCACGTCACTGAGAAAGGAATGGGGAGCGAATATTTTGAGGTAGAGAAGACATTAAAAGGGGAGGTAGCGGAGGTCTTGAAAAGGGAGGAATGTTTTTGGAGACAAAAATCCAGAGAAACATGGCTAAAAGAAGGGGATAAGAACACCAAATATTTCCATAGAACAACTATGGAAAATAGAAGGAATAAAATAATGGAAATAAAGAAGAAGAATGGAAGTATAACACAATCCTTGGAGGAGGTAAACAATGAAGCAATAAGTTTCTTTAAAGGAATTCTAAACAAATAAGCCCTAATGCACAGAATGGAGCAGGATAGGCTCCTCAATTCCATCCCCAACATAATCAGTGAGGAGCAGAATAGGCTTATATATCAAAAGATTAGCAAGGAAGAAGTGAGGGTGGAAACTTTTCAACTCAACCCAAATAAGGCCCCAGGTCTAGATGAATTTTCGGTTGGGTTCTTTCAAAATTTTTGGGATATAGTGGGAAATGATCCATTTCTGGCAGCCGAAGAGTCGAGGAGAAAGATGACAATGCTGGGTGCAATTAACCATACCTTCTTGGCACTAATTCCCAAGAAAAAGAACCTGCAATCCATGGGGGATTTCAGGCCAATAGCACTATGTAACATGGTGTATAAAGTAGTAACAAAAATCATAGTCAATAGACTCAAGGGGGTACTAAATGCAATCATATCAAAAGAAAAAAGTGGGTTTTCCCCCAGGAGATCGATTGTGGAGGGTATTATCATTGCACATGAGACCTTGCATTCGGCCAAGAAGTCAAGAGAGGCATGGATGACCCTCAAACTAGACATACTAAAAGCAGATGATTTGGTTGATAGGCAATTTTTGATAGATGTGTTGAGGAAATTTTGCTTCAATGAGGACTGGATTAACTGGATCAAGAGTTACATTTCAACGGCCAAGTTTTCAACCATGATAAATGAAGCGGCTCATGGTTTCTTTGCATCCACTAGGGGAATAAGACAGGGAGATCCAATATCCCCTTTTCTCTTTATCATCATGGCAGAGGCCTTGGGGAGAGGCATCAATTCCCTGAGACGTGATGACAAGTGGTAGGGGGTATCAGTGGCAAATGGATTGGACACAACAACGCACCAGAAATTTACTGATGAAACAATCCTTTTTGGAGTGGTCGGCAGAAAGGAAGCTAGAACCATCAAGAACTACCTGGATGGGTATTTACTAGTATCTGGGCAAAGCATAAATTGGAGAAAGTCAGGGGTATTTTTTCTCAACACACAACCAAGCCTCCAAAGAGACCTGGCAAGGATATTGGACTTGAGGGTGGAAAACTTTCTTGGATGCTTTTTGGGAATGCCACTCTTTGTTGGAATCAACAAAAGAAACTACTGGGAAAGTCTAGTTAACAGTTGCAAGAACAGACTAAAGACATGGAAGGGGAAGTGGTTATCATCAATAGGCAGACTTCAAATGATCAAGGCAGTCCTCTCTGTCATCCTGGTATATTCAATGGCATGTTTGAAAATCCCAAAAGCAATTGAAGAATGCCTCAATCAGATATTTAGGAAATTTTTTTGGAGCGGAATAGGGGAACAACAAAAATTATCATTAGTTGCATGAGAGAAAGTGTGCACTTCCAAGGAGGGACCAAGGGTGCAGGAGTAAAGCAACTCACATTAATGAATCTAGCCATGGGGGCCAAACTTGTTTGGGGCATGTATGCAAAACGAGAGCAAAGGTGGGTCAAGGTGCTCAGAAAGAAATACTTGGATTCAAAGTGTCCAACACACATTCTAACTACAGTGGAACCTCCGAGGGGGTCAACAATTTGGAATTACATCCTAGAGTGTAGAGACATAATATCCAAACATGTAACATGGGAGGTAAGAGATGGTCAGAATGCACCTTTCTAGGGGGACTCTTGGGGAGGACATAAGCCAATTACAGAACACCCCAATTTGGAAACCATGAAAGCAGAGACAACAAAAATGTGGGGTACGAAAGTGTGCAACTATGGGAAGATAATATGGTGAAATGGAGTGTGACAATGGGAATGACACTCCTTGCAGGATGTAGATGCCCCTTAGGCACAAAAAGTGGCTCTTGTAGAGATTCTGAAGAACAAAACCTTTGCCCCAACTGAATAGGAGGATGTAATCAAATGATGCGGGTCTGGAAATGGGGAATACAAGGTGAAACTGGGCTACAAGGTCAAGAAAATGGCACTAGCAAGGCAGAATTGGATGGGTAAACTCATCTAGGGAAAAAATTGTCTCCCAAAAGTTGGGGTTTTATCATGGCTAGCCATGCAAAAATGAATTCTAATAGAAGATAGGTTAGCTACATTCGGGATACAAGGTCTGGGTAGATGTGTATTGTGCAAAAACAACAATGATTCAGTAGACCACATTCTTTTGACCTGTCCATACACGAATAGGTGTTGGAAATTCTTCATGTCCAAGCTAAATTTCCAATGCTCGACCTCGGTGGAAATTATGGAATGGTTTAATATGTGGCCACTACCATATAGGAAGTTAGTGTTTGGAAGCATCTAGGAAGTCACCCCTTCAGCCATTATATGGGAGGCATGGAAAGAGCGCAACCGAAGAATCTTCCAAGGAAAAGAAATGGAGCATGAGAGGCTATGTGGAAAAATTGAAGGGGTAATCATAGAACTAGTCAATGAAGCAGCACAGGGAAAATCAAACAATCAAAGAGTGTTTACAAAATGGGATGACAAAATTTCAAAATCCTTTTACGGGGTTGTTCCAAAAGTTGCAACTTTAGGCGGGAACAACCAAAAAATGGTCAGAATTTTAAAAAAAGGTCGGAATTCAAATGGAAACCTCCGGAGGATGGGTGGATAAAGTAAATTTTGATGGGGCCTCCAAAGGAAATCTAGGGCTAAGCGGAGCTGGTTGTGTAGCACGTGACAATAATGGATTAGCTCTTGCAGACAAATCTGTCTACTTAGGGGAAGGCACTAACAACAAAGCAGAGTTTAAAGTGGCTTTGATATATTTGCAATTGGGTTTAAATTTTTTTTCCAAATGAATACATTTGGAAGGTGACTCACTCATCACAGTTAACGCCATCCAACTTAGCTCTACACCAAACTGGAAACTCAACCATTGGCTCCAACCCATAAGAGACGTGTTAACAAGGTTCAAAGCCTTTTGAATAAGCCTTGTGTACAAGGAAGGGAATGAGGTGGTCGATGGACTAGATAAGACGACAACAAAAAGAACACAAGGTATTGATGGTGATATGGCTAGTATCGTACACGGATGATAGGACAAGAGTCATAAATAGAAGGCACACGACAACCTACACTCTAAGTACGACTACTGAACTTATGATATTGGAAAAGTCTGATGTTGAATTTGGTAATTAATTCTTGGCATGGTTGCTTACATATGAATGGTGGAGGAGGTGGCCAAATCTTTAAGGGCAATTTTCAAATCTGTTGGTATGCATTGGACGGTACACTACTCAAGATGACCATCATGACGTGGTAGGGTGAAATTGTTGAAATAGGTGAGGGTGGCAACATTGTAACCCAAAATTTGGTTGGCTCATAACATTTCATGCGTCTAAGTGCAATGGAAATGTTGTTCTTCTTGAATACCACCAATCAACAACAAGTGTTTCATGGTGAAATCACTGATAAGTGGTTGAAGGGGATTGTGGTGTCATCACACCCATTGGTGCTTCATGTTGTCAAAAAGATTCTAGGCCAGGAATTCTTGTTGGCTCACTAGAGGTTTAGGGTTAACACTAATATCATGGTTGTGTTTTTGGCGATGATGTTCTACATGGGGGTTTCTAAAGCCAAAGGGAAGAAGCTATGTCAGATGGTTTTCCATCACTCACTACTGGGAGAAATTGACGAAGCCCCAGACAATGTGGATGGCAACCTGCTCACTCCACTGCCACAAAATTACTACATGTCTTTGGGGAATGGGTTGGAGGTGCCAAAATTTCCTGTGGTGTGCACGCTAAAGTCAATAGAGCTTGAAAAGCATTGGGGAGAGATTGAGAGAAGCATCACGTTCATGATATGTACAGTGGACATTGCGAGGAACCAGTCAAATGGGTGGGTGCAAGACTATGTGAAGGCATAAGGGCTAGAAGGGAAAGTGTGGGCGATAGATGATGAGGACTGGGAGATGGGTGCAGGTGAAGAATGGTTTGAAAATGACTACAGGGACATAGAGGAAAAAGTGAGTCACCCTACACATCAGGATTACGATGCGGAATGCCCTATGGTGTTGAATGCAATCGAAGCTAGGAAGATGCAAGAGGCCAATGACAGTGATGAGTAGAAACCTTGGTTGTTGGTGATGTCTCTATTTTGTTTTTTGCTTTGTAATCAAAAAGTATGAAATGGGTCTGGTATTCATGTCCATAGTAGGTGTATGAAGCTTGTTTGTGGCCAGCCCGGTCAATCTAGAAATGTAAGTTTTTGCTAATAGTGGGTTTAATAGAAGTTGTAGTTGGATGTCTGAAAGAATACATCTGTATAAGGGTGGTCTAAGGGGATGATTTGAACCTTTCAAGCAAATGTACAAATCTTTTTTTGATAAATATAGGGTGTTGCCCCATAAAGAAGTTATTTAACTATAAAAAAAACAACAAAAAGATGTAGTTTAAAATGTCTTCCCATCTTGGTTAAAACTTATATTAACACCTTGACTCCCACATAAATTATCAATTGAACCTAGGATCTTTTGAGTGTCATCAAGCATTAGGGAATGTTTCCAAGTTCTGAAGCCTATGAAAGGATTATCAATTAATAATTGTTAGTATTAAACCCAGATATTGACACCCAATCTTATCAAATTATGAGCCTATAACATTTTAAGCTACTCATTACTTTCCCCATCAAACACCTGCGTATTCATTTCAACATATTTCAAGTTATGAGTATTCACTGACACAAAGTTTAATTATTACACATTGCGGCGCCGCTCCAATTTTTAATATTATGGTATTTTTTTTAGAATGAAATTTTCCAAAGTGACAGTGCACTTGTGTGAGAGCCGAGTGTTGGCAGAACTTGTATGTGGTTAGTACAATAAAATCCCACTTCTTTAACCTCATCAACTACTCATTAAGGTTTGCATGATCTCCGACCCTAAATGTTATTTTTAAAACACACAAAAACTAGCAAGAAGAGGAAGTTTCATTGCATTGTGATCATGGAGCCTCCAATTTGGCTTACAAACAATAAGAGCCAATTAGCATTTCCAGGTCAAATTACCAATCAATGGCTCAAGATGGTATTGTAGGAGAACAATTTTTTAACAATAAAAGTTTTCAAACTAGTCTTGGGCATGGAGTTTTTGGTTTCAAGGGAGTGATATCGTGTCAATACCGACATCTTGTCCCACTTGATAACATCTATGCTGAACATTCAAGTGTCAAAGAATGTGGTTATAGAAATGAAAAGGGAATTATTTGATCCTAACCTGCTTGAGGGATTGGATGAAGTGGTAGTAGTAGCTCGTTCGGGCATCGGTATTCCTCAACCCAGGGATTTAGGATGCCATATGGACCCAAAATTTCAGTGTCTTTCCTTCCTTCTGGATTTGACTGAAGTGGAGCTCTGGAGCCACCATGGTCAGGTGGTTCAAGGATTCAATTTCCTGAAGAAACTTTACTATTATGAGCCAGTAAATGATTTCCAATGGATAAGTGACTTCCTCAAATATGATGAGGAGTAGGGTTTGTGAATACCTAGCCCCTTTTTACAGTACTAAGGTGGGAATTTTGGTGATTTGAATCCAAAGGACACTTCGAGCTTTATGGATAATTTGGTCACGACTTGGCTCCAATAATTTTAATGTGTTATAATATGGTTGTAGCCGTACCAATACTTTATATGTTTTGGTACAAATGTCTAAGAAACCTTATAAAGAATTATTGATATAGTGTTTCATAACTTTGTTTTATGTTTTGGTTCAACTGTGAGAGACTCTTTGGTTTTTATTCAAAAACTCTTGCATGAAATTTGTTGTTCTCATGGCCTTTAATATATAAATCCCTACGAGGGAACTTTATATCTATTGCAATAAATTTTGGATTCAGATGATATGGTGTTGTAATTCTTTAATTTATCATGCCTATTGTAGAGATTATCCTTTTAATGATATTTTCATTTTCTTGCAATGGTGATAAATTTGAAGCAGGGGGAATTAATTTTTAGGTTTTGACATTTCTTTCATTTAGAGCTCTAAATATATGTGATGTCATCATTTCAGCCACACCATTACTTTCTATAATTTGGGATTTTGTTAGTATTTCAAAGACACTTTTCTTTTATCCAAAAACCCTTGTTCTTTTTGCAGTATTTTATCATTGTTCAAACTTTAGGGGCTTCATGGAAAAAGCTTGGCTCTAGTAATGTTATATGTTATAAATGGTTGTAGCCACATCAATATGATCTATTTTATGTTTTGATTCATAAAACAAAGATTCTTTGATGTATGACCAAAAACCCTAATATGTAAACAGTTGTTGTAATGTTTCAATGCCCTATATTCTTATGGAAATTTATATATGGAGCCCTACAAGGGAAAATTCAAACTATTTCAGTAATGATAAATTTAGGTATTGGTTGATATGGCAATACAATACTCTAGTTTATCAAGCCTGTTATTGTTTGTAACCCTGCATAGGTATTTACAATTTCTTGCAATGATTTGGACCCAATGGATTTACTTTTTAGGCCACAATATGTAAGATTACTTTTTGTATTCTGGAGTTTTTGATCATAGGCCGACACTTTGTTTTTATCTAGAGAGCTTTTAGAAATTGATTGAAATAGTGTTTTTATGTTCAATTAAGTCCTGTATTTTGATGTATACATCATGACGAGAACAATCTCTTTCTATTTTTGTGAGGTAAATCTTGTTCTCGATTGAGATAGTGTTATCATACTCTATTTTATCATGGTTTTAGTTGTGTGTGACCCTCCTAAATGTTTTCAAGCTATTGATGTGATAAAAAAAAAATATCACTCAGGGGTTTGCTTCTTAGTGAAGACAATGAGAATTATTTCCTACTGAACCCCTAATGTTCTATAACCTACTGTAATTGGGCTTACTATTGTATTCCTATTTTAAAATTTTATGCTTTTAATGTGATTTGGGCTTCATACATTTGTCTCTTATCTGTTTACTTCAGCTATTTTTCTCTTAAGAATATGCATGAATCACTTGTTTAATTCCATCCAATTTGATGGTGTATTCTCCTGACCGATCCCCACACCATATAATTTCATCATCATCCTCTATTAAGATGATCTTTCTATTACCTATTTCTTTATTTAGGATTGTTTTTGCTTAAACTAGGATTAGCAATGAATCAATATTTATCCATTCATGATGATTACCATATTTAGGAGAGCCCATGCAAATGTAGTCTCTCACCTTGTGTCTAATTAACTCCATAACTGGATTAATGTATTCCTTAATTCCCTCCACTTCTTCTAATGTCATGTAGCCATTCTAAGAATTCATACAAAAGTTAGCTTGTTTCTCGCTGTTAATTTTCCAAGTTAGATGTTTAGTGATAAGTTTCTTGTTGTCCCATAAAAATCTCCATATGGTTGATCCACCAACTGATTTTCCCATTGTAAGGATCCTTTTTGGATATGAACTATCTAGATATTTGCTTTGAAAGATTTTGCACCATAGCCTATTCAGTTCCCTATACATTTTCCATGAGAGCTTGGCTCTTAATGCCTTATTTTGTACTTTAATTTTTCTCAAGTCGATGTGTTGGTGCCTCCGGCTAATTTTTGTAAACATGACTTTTCCCAATGCACTAGGAGAATTTTCTTTTTCTCTTTGAAGCCCTCCCATAAATTTTTTGAGTAAGCTTTCTAGATTTGACTCAATTTTGTGTGTTATTTGGAAGCATGACATTACGTACATTGGCACGACCGCAAGTACAAATTTGATCAGTAATCTTCTTCCTGCCAATGATAACCATTTATTTTTTCATGTTGAAGCCTTATTTTTGTAATTTTCCAAAATATCTTCCCAATGTTGAGATCGACATTCTCTAGATATTAACAGTGCACCAAGGTATTTGGATGGAATTTTTGTGATTGTGAATCAAAGTAGATTTTCTATTGATTTATGTGTGACCTTCCTAGTATTGAAAAAGAGTATTGAGTATTTTTCTTTGTTTATTAATTGGCCTAAAATATTAATGTAATCCTCTAATTCCTTTTTTATTACTTTCACTTCCCTCATGTTGGCTTCACCAAATAACACTTTATCATTGATGAATTGTGTGTGTGTTATTGGATTGAGCCCTTAAGCTACTTTAATACCTTTCCACATATTAGTTTATCTTCTCATCTTCAAAGGTATCCCCATTGCCTCTACCATTATGATAATAGAAATGGGGATATAGGATCTCCTTTCCTCAATCCATTAGTGGTGGAAAAAAAACCATAGATTGATCTATTAACATTTATTGAGTATCTTACTGTTGTTATGCATTGATTTATGAGTTCTATCCAGGAATTATTGAATCCAAACCTTGTGAGAACTTCTATTAGAAAATTCTATTTTACCCTATCATATGCCTTTCTAATATCTAATTTAATCATCATGTACCTTGTATTTTTCCTATAGTCATCGAATGTATCTCTTCATTGGCCCAACTATAATACTATCAATAATTTCCCTACCTAGGCAGAATCCACTTTGTCCTTCTGATATGATTATAGATTTTTGCATCTTTTTTAGTTGGTTGGACAACACTAAATAGTAATAATTTTATAAATTATATTACACAAAGATATTGGACGATATTCATTAAAGGATTTGAAAACTTTTTTCTTTGGAATGAGGGATATCATTGTATTGTTGAGATCTTTCACAATTTTTTTCTTTTTCCTGAATTCCTCAACCACTCTTCATACATCCTTACCTATTGTTTGCCAAAATTTCTAATAAAATATCATAGGGTATCCATCCAGTCTTGGCATTTTCTCTGGATGAAGTTGGAATGTAGCAATGCATACTTCTTCCATTGATATTGGATCATTTAGCATGTTATTGTCTACCTCAGTAACACATTTTGGAATGCATTCTAGAATTGCTTTGTTGTTGCATAATTAGAATTATGTTCTACCCCTAGTATTTTTACAAAGAAAGCAACTACCCCCTCTTCTATTGAGTTCCTATCTCTGACAACATCATCATTCTTAGTATTTATTTCATCTATTATGTTAAAATCCTTTCTGTTAGTGTGAATATTTTCACTTTCTTAAGTTTACTTAGGGTTAATATTGCATTTGTTTATTGGGGTAGTTTTTTCTTTTAATTAATCACCGGGTGGTTTTTCCCATGTTGGGTAGTTGTGCAGCCATCACGCATTTTCATGCCTTTTATAAGGCACTTTTTACAATATATATTATCATGTCTCAATGCATTTGATTTCATTCCTGGTGAAATAGTTTTTATGCTTCTCTCTTTGTTCATGAAGGTTTTTTTCAGTTTGCAGTTGCTCCTAGGTGCTCCAACATGGGTGGCATTTGTTGTCTCTTGTATTTTTTTTGGTGGCTATGAATCATCTTCTAGAGGCGTGCAAGTTTTTTGTGAGGGAGGCCGATTAAAGAGGAGAGATGCACATTTTTCTACTAGCTTTCAAACCTGTGGTTGGTCTACTCTTCACAAGCATCTTACTCGGTTGTCTCGGACTTGGAAGTCCCTAACTTTGGCAGGCGCTATTCTTTCCTTGTTGAGGGTGAGTTATTTTGTTGCTTGGGCCTGATTCCTTGCACTCAAACAATCCACTGGTTCCTACTTGGTGTGTGTTTTTTCTGTGCATTCTTTTTGTAGTAAGAGAGCCTACATAGGATTATTGGAGAAGGCGTAGGGTTTCCTTCCGTTGCTGGGTGAAATTTTTCAAGACTGGGCATAAAAATAATTTGTTGCTTTTGAACCTGGTTGAGGATATATATCCCACATTAGTGAGAAATAAGTTTTCAAATGTCTTTTTATACACAAACGCCCTGTTAACTGCTTGAGCTAAGGCTTGTGGAGTTATTGTTGGAGAGGCCTTGGCTTGTGTGGAGCGTTACTGGTGGTGGGTTGTTCATTCTACATGGAAAATTTTTTAGAGGTAGCGTGGAGTTCTTGGTGGCGAGCTTGTGGAGATTTTTTTGGAAGAAGTTTATTACATGGTGTAAAAAAAGGTACTTTTTTGGAAAAAAAATTCCTCAAAGTTGCAAGTTTAAATTTTTCCATCTATTGTAGCCTGAATACTTTGTCAATTTCCTGTTCAAAATTATCTTTTTTTTGGAAAAAATTAGTGTTGGGGAATTGCAAATAATTGGTTCTATTTATTTTGGGGGGGTATAAGTAGCCTCTTGGTCATTTTTTGTTCATTTGCACATCAAGTCAGAACCAAGAATAGAACCACTTACCCCACACAACTACCACAGATGGAAGCTCAAAATGTCACAGTTGTAATCTCAAGGGCTTTGGAAAATGTTGGATGCTAAAAAACCCAATTTCACTAAGGATTTTGAGAAGTTTGTTCATAGAAACAAAATGGATGAGGCTAGAGGGGTCATAGGTCTCCATGTGTCTAATAATCAGTTGTTTCACATTGCTGAGTGTAAGAAACTTAAAGAAGTATGGGATAAGCTTGTTGAGTTGTATGGGAAATTAAACTAGTTCAAAATATTGCAACTTGAAGCCGATCTCACCTCTCTCTCCCACTATTCAGGATTACCTTGCACAATTCAAATTAATCTTGTCACAACTGAAAGGGTGTGGTCATGCCAAAAATGATGATGAGTGCATATTCCTGATCTTGTCAAAACTGAGAGGTCCTTTACAAGTGTTTTCCTCTACCTTCTATTCTACTATGGATGCAATGGGAGAACACCATAAGATGCCTTCCTTTGAGGTGTTTTGTGATTGATTGGCTAGGGAGCAAGCCAAGTTGATCTAGATGGATGCTCTTCCTAAGAGTCATGCCTTGATGGTGCAATCTTCAAGTCGAAAGAACAAGAAATAGAACAAGGATTCTAAGTATAATGAGAAGGTTAAGAATCCTACTCCTGAGACCAAAACCTCTTCTAAAGAGGAACCATCACAAAAGAAGAAGATCAAATGTTCTTATTGCAAGAGATCTGGACATGACAAGCATAGGTGTTATAATAAGAAGATTGATGAGCTTACTCACCTTCTTCATAAGAACAAAATCTCATTTCCCTCATCAGAGTCCCCCTCTTCTTCTTTTGCATCATCATCCAAACCAACATAGTTTGGAAATGGAGGGTTTGTAAGTGGTAAAGATGATAAACACTACATGGGTAAAGGACATGCACTGGTGACTTCTGTAGTATAGTCTAGTCATGACAGATGGTTTTTAGATTCTAGAGAATCTCACCACATGGCTTCTAGCCCCTATCCCTTTTTGGGTCTTCATCTTGCTAACACTTCCAAAATTTTGTTGAGAGATAGTAAAATTTTGAATGTTGCGGGGGTAGGAAATGTTGAGATAGGTGATGGTCGTTTCAGGGATGTATTGTGTATACTTGAGTTGCACACAAATATTTTGTCCATCTACCATATCACCCATGGAGAGGTACCAAAGACTATGGAATTCACTACAAATTATATTATCATCAAAGAGGCTAGTACTGGAAAAATCATTGTAGTTGGTAATGTTGATCATGAGTCCCGTTTGTATACCTTCTCTCACTTTGTTGATGATGATGATTATGTTCCTCACACTCCTCCTGCTAGCGTTACCAACAATTCCTCAGGAGAGATTGGTCGTCTAAACATTGGAGTTCTTCAGACTCCAGTTGATACATCTCGTATTGCTTTAGAGGTTGATCTTTCAACACAGTAGGATATTTTTGATCCCTCAAATCTTGTTTTATTGGATGAGTATTTGGCAGGCATCTCAAATTTTTTTTTGGAGTCTCATCTTGTAGATTTGGGAGATATACTTGAGGGGATTTCTCTCCTCTTTGATGACAGTTGCAACATGGCAGTTGATACATCTAGATTATCTTTGGAGATTGATATTGATGAGCCTTCACTTGATTTGTCACATTTCTTGATTGTTTTTTATCATGATTATGTGGTGGATTATTCATGCTTGGAGACTCCTCCTCGCTCTTCAAAGATTCCTATTTGGAGACTTCTCTCCTTTTTTTAGTTGGACATGGAAAGGCTTCTTCTGGTGGACTTGTTTCTTCCTAAGGGGAGAGGAGTTGCTTGTAGACATTGAATCATATTTTGTTTTTAGGCCTACTTCATCGGCATTGGAGCTTCTTCATTATGGAGGGGATATAATATCTCCTTTTTTCCTTCCTATGGGGGATCACTAATTGTATATACATGATGTATGTAGTCCTTGGGGGGTGTGATTGAGTCCTCCATCCATGCATCGTTCTTGTTTTCTTTTCTCTCTTTTGGAGAGGGGTTTTTTCCCACAGAGTTTTTCTCCTTTTCTCTGGTTGTGAGAGATTTTTTTGTTTTGCATTGTAGTTGTGCATGGGTACCTAACATGGCCTCATTTTCGGGAACCACTTTTGCATCTAATTTTTCATTTTTAGTTTCCCTAAGTTGCACTTAAGGCGGGGTGTTAGCATGAATATTTTCACTTTCTTAAGTTTACGTAGGGTTAATATTGCATTTGTTTATTAGGGTAGTTTTTTCTTTTAATTAATCACTGGGTGGTTTTTCCCGTGTTGGGTATTTGTGCACCCGTCATGCATTTTCATGCATTTTATAATGAGCTTTGTACAATATGTGTTATCACGTCTCAATGCATTTGATTTCATTCCTGGTGAAATAGATTTTTATGCTTCTCTCTTTGTTCGTGAAGGTTGTTTTCAGTTTGCAGTTGCTCATGGGTACTCCAACACTTTCTTTCTTTAGATGTGGCATAAAAATATTTGGAATTTGTATCCCCCATTCTTAGCCACATTTCCTTGGCTTTGTCTCACCAATATACTTCTGCTCATTCCAATAACTCCTTATGATGATTCTTAAGCAGTTGCTCTTTTTGGAAGTCTTCTTAAAACATGTCATATTTTATTATTTTATTATTCAGATTGTCTAACTCATTTTCTACTTTCTCCTTCTCTTGGAATATGTTCTTGAAAACCTTCTTGTTCCATTGTTTGAGTTTTAATTTTTTGAACTATAGCTTTTTCATAAATACGTAGCTAGGATTCCCTCTGACATCACATTCTTTCCACCAAATCTCTATGGAAGGAAAGGGACTCTCACCTCTCTAGCACATATTATCAAACTTAAAATATTATTTTTTTGGTTTCAATCTTGTTTTCATTTCTATTAGAATTGGGTAATGATCTGACAACAAAATTGGAAGGATAGTTGCTTCCATTATTATTTCTTCCTTCATCCATTTAGTTGCTATTAAAAATATGTCATCTTTCTGCTATGTTTGTAAATCTTGATCTATGATTGGTCCATGTGTATACTTTGTTGGATGTCTGACACTCTATGCCCCTGATTTATTCCACAAATTATCTAAAATCTTGTACATTCCTATTAAATTTTTTGAGTCTGCCACTCTTCTCAAATAAAAAAATTATTGAATTGAAGTCACCTCCCACAATATAGTACCGATCACCCAATTTCCTTACTTTTTTACTAATTACTCTCCATGTCTCTTTCTTGTCCTCAGTCTTAATGGGCCCATAGACATTGAATAGAGGAAACTCCAAGTTAGAATTGAATTCTATAACACTACATTCCATCTAATTATCATACGACTAAATTAAACTTATTATGATATTAATATTCTTCCACAGTATTATAATGCCACTAGTCGATCCATTGGCTTCATGAAAAAAGCCAGACCAAGTTCTACAGTACTTCAAAAATTTATCTGACTCTATCTTTTTTAGTTTAGTTTCTTGGAGCATTATTATATTTTTTGATATTTTTTCTAAGTGACACTTGATTAAGCCTCTCTTTTCAAGGGTGTTTAAGCCCCTGACATTCCATGAGATCTTCATTGCTCTCCAAGGGAGGCATTATCTCCCTTGGATATCAAAAAACTAGAAATTCTTTTCAATCTCTTCTCCACTACTTCCTCTTCTCTTTTTTACTTATATGATTTCCTATCTTTACCTTTTTTTTCTTTTTCCAATGCCTTAACAACAGTCTGACTTATTCATCTAGGGTCTATAATTCTCAATTCATCTACTTCCAAAAAATATTCTTATGTTATCAATTCTTCAAACTCTAATTCTTCTTCAACAAAGTTTAGGTTCTCTTCCTAATTCCCCAAAGTTTTGACTCGATTAATTCTCTCTGACCTTGAATCCTTCTTTAATTGTGATTTTGAATTGGTCCCTTTCATATTATTTTCTTTTAGCTCCATAATAGCCATTGAATCTATATTATTATTAATAATTTACTTTGCAACATTTTGATCTAAATGCAAAGAACCATTTTGTAATGTATTCACAACCTACTTAGACGATGGATATTTAGGGCTTCCTTCAATATTTTGTTCTAGGGTCATCACTTTTGTTTTTGGTTTCCACACCATTTTTGGTGATTTATTTTTATCAAGATTCTTCTTAGAAACATTTCTATTATAATATTTTTCCCTATGGTCTTTGCTTCGACACTTAAGATATAAATTTTTATTTTCCTCAATCTCCACAAATTTTATTCAGTGTTCTCCTTCCGCACATAATAGGATTTCACTTGGTATCAGTCTAACTGTTGCAATTTGTATTATGGAGTATAAATATGAGCCTTCTTAAATAATTTCTACATCTATATCAAAAAGAGTCCCCAAAGAGCATCCAATCTTCTCTAAGCAACCTTCTAACCAATACTCCAAGGGAAAATTGTAGAGCCAAATCCAAACACGGTGTTCACACAAATGCAACTTGATCGAATTGAATTTTGGGTGCCATTTCAACATATATAATGGGTGTCCCTCCATCTCCCATAATCCCCCTTATAATACCTTTTCTCTTTCTTCTTCTGATAAAAAAAATGCAATAAAAAGGCCTTTCAGTAGGAATATAATAATTTATTGGGTCTTTCGCATTTCTGCAACCCAATCCCTAAATTTTTCTTATGTTAGATTTAGGGCCAATGAATCTACAAATTACTGCTTGATATTCTAGTAAACCTAAACATTTCACTATTTCAATTTTTAGATTAATTTTTTGAAGTGTTCCATGTTCTTCTATTTTACATTTTTGCAATATTCGTGTAGGGTTCTCGGGGTCTTTTTCCTACATTTTATTCAATTTGTGGTCTTGGTTTTTTTGCACATCGCTAAATTTGTTGCATTTGTATATGAGTGAATTTTCTCCCCTCTCACAAATTCCCCTTTTACACCCCCTACTTTAGAAATTCAAACCTGATGAAGAAATTCCACATCACCTATCTGCAATGCATCCACTTTGGTACTTGTTTTTTGTGTCAGTGGGGGAATTTTTGTTGGGGATGTGTGCCTGATGCATGAATGTCTACGTTGTGCACTGTCATCCCTGACAAATTCCTACCTCTGGAATCCATAGAGACATTACATTCTCCATCGGTTATGAAGTGTAACGCCTCTGCACCTTCATATTGATCCGAGAATGACTCTTTCCCTCCTAATTCCTCTTCAAATTCCTATCTTTTAATTCCATTCCATCTTCTACACACTAGTTCGATCTCTTTAGAAATTCTCAAGCTTCTTCACAATCACACATGTTGGTTTGATATTTCTCTTGAGCTCCTACGCATCTTCTCCATTTCTTGTTGCACTCTTGCCACCCTTGGAGTTGTGGCTTGGTGTCCTGCATGACTGCTTCTTCATTTTTGCGACAATGTAGACCTTACCAAGCTTGCATCCTCCCTACATGCTTGAGGGTACCTTGATTGAGAAGGTGATATTTTTTCTTGTTTTACATAGCATAGTGTTATTGCTATTGTTCGTCTTTCTTTCCATTGTACTCTTTATCATAATTCTATTGATCTATTTGGCTATCTGTGGAGGTGGAAACACCAAAGCGGGGGTTTGATTGTGGCAAACCCCTATATAGCCCCAAAAAATTTCCTCTCTTGGTTTTGTGTAGGTATATGTTCATGTGGAGCTTGCTGGCGAACTGGACTCTTTATGAGTTAATCTTCATCACCTTTACTTTCGTCATCTCCTTTGTCATCTTTCTATATATTTCATTCATGTTGTCATTTATCATTTCGTTTGGTACTTCAAACTTTATTTGCTATATTGTTAGTAGGTTCTTGTGCTTCATATCATACTTCTGTACTTTCTGATCATATGGATGCCAATGCCCCAAAGAGATGCCAGCGTGCTATGCTATCGTCCCTAACCTGCGTTGTTGTCCTTAGGCAGAGAGTTGTTTGAGGTATGATTTGGGTTCCAAAAACCTGCTCGTTTAGCTCCATTTAAACTCTCGGGTTAGTAGAGTGATAGAAGCACTTGAGAGTGCTCTTCATTCTCTATCCTTGACCTAAAAAAATCTATGTAGTTGAGGTAGACTAGGGTAACCTTCCGCTCTCGGCTCTCCATGACTTGGAGCCTTGGTGTGGTTGGTCCCCCTCCTCTACATTTTAGTGAGTTTGAAATGAACGTCTATTTGTTTCTTTGTGTCAAAAAATTTTCCCTTGCACTTGGCGATTGAAGCAAACTTGGGTGTTGTGAGGTTTTATGAGCATCACAACTCGATCTATGACCTCCGGGTACATTGTTAGGAGAAGTCTATGACACCTACAAATGGAAAAGATGAAGGTCACTTCCAGCTTTACTACTAGATTTTCTAGAGGATTTACAAACAAGATGGGTTTCAATGATGAGACCAATTGTGTACCCACTCCTCCAACATCCCCTACAACTTCATCTGTGGATGAGGATGACGTTGTACATATTCTTGCAGAAAACCTTTTGGCACTAGACAAGAGGTTGTTAGACCTCATGAATCATTTGGAGAAAGCATCGAATATGGAAAGAGCCACTAGGCTTGCTAGCGGAGTGAGATACATGTTAGGTAACGATCAGACAAGTATAGAGTTCTTAGGTGACCTCATCGATCTAACCAAAGCATACATCCCTTCATATAGCACTAGATCGGGTACTACCTAAGGGGAGGTGCTCATTGCCTATAAAAGACAAATAGGTGTCTAGATGCCTACCATGTCTATATGCATGGCCGAAATAGGCCCCTTGATCAACATTTCCTCTACCTCTGAGAGACCCAAAACTTCAAGGTGAGTAGAATACCCCTTGGTTTCAGCTTCACCCCTCCTACTGCCCTTGGTGTTGGGGGCTCTGGTGGAATGAGTGGTGGCAGCTTTGGTAGCGGTGGTGGTGTTGGCGATGGTGGCTCTAGTGGAGGCCATGGTGTTGGATTCGATAGTGGAGGTGGCTCCAGCGGAGGTCACACTAGTGGTGGTGACTCCAACGGTGGTCATGGCGATGGCTCCAGAGGTGGTTTTGGAGGACGCTCCACTAGATCTTTCTCATCCTCAGACCCTGTTCTAAATGCTATTCTTTAGAATATGGGCCGAATGCAAAACCAATTGGCGAACCTATCCCAAGCCTCCTACCAACCTATATTTCAGCTTGTGATGGCTCCGAAGGTGGTTCTGGTGGTGGCGGTTCTGGAGGAGGTTCCACTAGATCTTTGTCATCCTCAAACCCTATTCTGCTTGCTATTCTTTAGAATATGGGCCGAATACAAAGCCAATTGGTGAACCTATCCCAAGCCTCCTACCAACCTATATTTTAGCCCTTCTCTCAACATATATCGTTGTTGGTAACTGTGATACCAAAATTTTTAACCTATTCTAAGCAATTAAAATGCAATGGAAAACATAAGAAAACACCTCAAGATTAGCCTAAGAAATTAGTAAGTGCAAAGAGAAAAGTGTTAAACGATAACAAATAGATATACCTCCCTTTTTGCAGCTGAAACTCCTTGGTTGGCCTTTGATTTGATGTGCTTTGTATGCTCCTTGATGGCTCTTGATGTGGCTAAATGAAGGATTTGACTACGTGCTTGAATGCAAATGTAAATGGATGAAATTGATGGCTAGATGAGTGCACAAAATGGCTAAGTCTCTTCAAATGCCTTAGAGGATGGGGTATTTATAGAGAAACTTGAATTCTCTAGAGAATTCAATGGTTGGGATTTATCCAACAAAGTCAAGATGAAGGGCTAAGGTGAGTTGAGGGCTCACAAGCCTTCACATTTTGACATGTGGAATGTGAAGTGGATAAAGGTAGGATGATGTGTAGGTGATGTGGAAGGGAGGTACATGATGTGGAGGGAGGACAAGTACCTTCCAAGTACATTGGGAGATGAGAAGATTCCTTGGAGGAATAAATGTGAATTAAAAATTCACATACTTGGGAGAATCTAGTGGATAAGAGAGAGTCTCCAAAAAGGTGGGAGTTTGTCACATATGACTTGATGTGACAAGTCAAAGGTTCTAGAAGATGCATGGGAAAAGGGGATTCTAGGAATAATAAAAGTGAATTAAAAATTCACATGGGGAAGAGAGGAGCCTAGGGTGAATAAAAAGGAATTAAAAATTCCTTGGGGGGTGGGGAGAGTTGACCAAGGTACTAATTAGGTTTAACTAATTAGTAATTAGAGGATAATTAGGGGTTAATGGGATTAGAAACCAACTTGCAAGTTGGAGGATGTGGCACATCCTAATCAAGGATTAGGCATGTGCACATCCTTAATGAAGAGATTAGGAGATGGATTAGGATTAGATGAAAATGACATGTGAGGAATTAAATAAATGTAATATTTATTTAATTCATTTGATGAAAAGAGGATTAAGGAGGGTAAGGTATTTAATTGTTAATTAAATACCTTAAGGATTTGGAAAAATTAAGGATATTAATTAAATAATAGTAATATTACTTAATTAACTCGAATAAGAGGATGTTTAGATGAAAAGTGATAAATTTGGATAAATTAAGTGTCCAAATTTGGATGTCTAAATTGTGCCCCTCTTTGAAATGGTGTTACGAAGTAGCATCATTTCAAAGAATATTAAAATATAGAACCCAGAAGGAGATGGTTAGATTGGAAAAGATGCCCCAGTCATTCAATGGAGTGACTAGGAAGGGAAAAAAAATGATGGGGGTGAAGATGAAGATTAGGGATTGAGGACGCCCCCTGGAGAGGACATGCGGGTTCAAGAGAACATGGGTGTGCTCTCGAAATGGATGAGATGATGCAAGGGGAGATGAAGAAGATTATGCAAAGTGATGGAAAAGATAGGAGGATAAGGCGATAGGAGGTGGATGAAGCACAAATAGATTTGAGGACAAATATGATGTTGCCCCAATCAAGGTACAAGCCAAAAGGGGTTGATGATGGATGGAGTGTTGTCAATGAGGGAATGAGAGATCCCGAAACAACAAGAGGATAGGGCAGGATACATCCCAATGAGTGGTATTGATGAGGGAAGGATACATCCCAAAATACCACTAAAGGATAGGGAAGAATACCTCCGGATGATGATGAGGAAAGTGTTGTTGATGAGGGAAGGATACATCCCAAAACAACACTGAAGGGATATGGAGGAATACATTTGGATGATGATGATGGTGACGATGAGGATGATTGGATCAAGGCTTGTAACAAGACTGGGAACAAGACCAAGGATATGATTAGATGATTTGTGCTAGATTGAATGGATGGGGATTGGATTGAGAGGTGAGATGAGGACAAAGGATGAGTGGATGGGGGGATTTTGATAGATAAGAGGATGGGGGATGCATGCAAGACGATAGAAATGAAATGCAATCCTAATGCAATTTGCCATCTTCGAAGCACTGATTTTTGCTATAGCAAAAGACACGAAGTTTCCAAGGTATGAAGCACCAAGGCTGTTTGTGTCGAATGCATAAAACACACACAATAGACAAGAAGGCTATCCCAACACCCCAAAGTCACGAAGACCTTGGTCGGGCCAGGTATTGAGATAACCACAAGCACAGAAGGATGCCCCAGCGTAACACAAGACCTCGAGGATCTTGGTGGGTACTACGTGGGACAACCAAGAAGACAAAATAAAAATAAAAATAAAAAATAAAAAATAAAAAAATAAAATAGACATAAAAAGATCAAGATATGCCCCTATGTTGACCAATCAAAACAAACCATAATATGATGGATCATGGCAGCCTTGACAAGTGATGGTAGGGAGCTCAAATGATAAACAAAAGCCAAATGTATCAAAATATCGCAATCGAGTTCAAACGTCCTTTGCCATAGGATCAAAAGGGATGGATGGGGTTGATGAGGTCTGTTAGGAAGGATGCATCATGTTGAGACCAAAGATGATGGATACTAAACTAAAAGATCGTTATGACACGGGATGTTCAAAATCGATTAGATCTCATGATACAAGTGGATCTCGTTTGTTATGAACCAGCTGGATAAGGGCATAGCTTGATGACATGACACAAGGGAGACAAGACATGAGACTAACACACCCTAAAGACCTAGGGGCTTGAGGGCCGATTAAAGATTAGCCTTGCCTACGTGAAAGCGCAAAGCCCTCGTAGTTCGATGAAAGGCAGACGACTGACCATGGATAAAAGTAGAAAGAGGATGATGAAGACTAATGGTGGATGACAAGGATTGGAGAGACAAAAGCAAAGACTGATGATAGATGATAAAGGATCCCCGGGGGTGGATCAAGTGATCGACCTTGCCTACGTGAAAGCGTAGGGGCAACGTAGTTCGACGAGAGGCTAACAACAGACCAAGATGGAGACCTTGATGGATGATAAAGACAAGATGGAGAAAAGGAGCAAAGTGGACAATGGTGATAGATGATAAAAGAGCAGATGGAAAAAGTAGAAAGATCGATGCTAGATGATAGAGGAGCCCTGGGGGCGGATCAAGTGATCGACCTTGCCTACGTGAAAGCGCAAGGGCAACGTAGTTCGACCAAAGGCTAACAACGGACCATGATGGAGACTTTGATGGATGAAAGGATGGAAAAAGAAGAAATACCGATGATAGATGATAAAGGAGCCCCGGGGGCAGATCAAGTGATCGACCTTGCCTACGTGAAAGCGTAGGGGCAACGTAGTTCGACGAGAGGTGAAAGATAAATGATGGATAAAAGATGATGATATGATGAGTGGAGGATAAGGATAGGATGAGTGGATAAAAAAATGGGACCGATATGATGAGATAGGATAGACCGGTTGGATTGGATAGGATGATGACAATCACATAAAGCTCAGGGATGGGATAGTTATCCAAATCATTAAAATGACTTGGGAGGATGATATGAGAGATAGATGAGTGATGAAAAGTGATAGGGGATTGGAAAGATGTGTAAGAGAAGCAGGAGTGATGATGATTAGATAAATGGCATTGGGTTGCATGGAGGGAGGCCTATAGCTAGATACCAATGACAAGGGATGTGTGAGATGGGATGAGGATAAAGATGAAAGAATGGATAGAGATATAGGGATGGGGAATGGGAGGGATTGTTTGGATGGATAGGAATATAAGGATTGGGAGATGAAAGGGATGCTAGGATAGATGGATACAAAGATAAGGATGGGGAGATGGAAGGGATGTTGTGATAGATGGATAGGGATGAAGGGATGTTATGATGATGATGGTGGGACCGTAATCATAAAGGCGGTGCAGATATGTCATGATATGATGAGGCATGGGAAAGATGATGATGGGATAACTAGAGGAGGATGGTGACTGAGGGAATATGATAGAGCATGGATGAAGGAATGTATGTAAAGGGGAGGTGTCAAAGCATGTATAGATAGGTGCTGGTTTGATCAAAGATCACAAGGAGGGCTGGGAGATAAATGGGATATGATGGTAGGATCACGGAAGAAGGTGGGATGGAGGGATTTATGAAGAGGATGGATATGAGGAAGATGGGTGCATAAAATTTAGAAGCATAAGCGGATGGAGAATGCATATCAGAGTTGCTTTAAGTGCGGATAGGGGATTTATGCATGGCGCCCTGTTGCGGTTTTCATCATGGTATTTATCCAAGGCACTTGTTTGCCAAATTTTCACCATTGGATGATTATTTCTCTTTACTATTTTACTTTTTTTTTTTTTGTATTTGGATTTTTGTTTTTTTGTTTTTTTTGGATTTTTGGATTTTTGACTTTGTGGATTTTGTGGATTTTTTGACTTTTTTGGATTTTTGAAATTTTGGATAGAAGGAGATGGATAAGGATAGGGAGGCGAATAAGTAGATTTAGAAGACATCCGATAAGGATATGGATGAATGACTCAAGCATCAAGTTCCATACGAGGTATTAAGAGCCCATGTTTGAAGCGACTGTTGGATGTTAGTACAACTTTATTAGGACAAATGGATTATGCAAGAGGATGAATTAGAGGGATTTGAGAGGGGAGATACATGGGATAATGGATGGGATGCTGCAAAGGGAATGATGGGGTGGATATGTGATGGGGAGATGTGTTCAGGACCAACATTGGCACATGTGGTGGTGGATGTCAAAAGATAAGAAGATTAAGGGATGGAGAATGTGGGGATAATGGAGGAGATGGAATGGTGAATTTTGGGACATAGGGACCCAAAACAGACTTAGGAGATGAAAGGGGTGTATGATTAGCTTTTGGATTAGTGACTTTGGATGTTCTTACAGATTTTTCATGCGATGGCATTGCATCTTTTTTCTTTGGGATCCACATGGTTTTGATCTTTTCTTTGGTGGGCCTCTGTGGCCTACGAATTTGATTTGGATTTAGATTTTTCTTCTCTTCACCATGTCTTTTAGAGGGGACATGAGGAGCTTGAGGTTCATGTGGATCTTTAGATTTAGGAATTTTTTCTTTAACATCCAAAGGGATTTTAGTAGCAATGGGATGGGTGTGAGGAGATGGATGATGTGGAGTGATGGAGGTAGAAGTATGGGGATTATGTGTAGATGGAGGATGTTTAGATATGTGCCTTTTTTTATCCTAATTATGGGATATGTGAGAGGGATGTTTATGATGGATGAGATGGATAGGTGATGAATGGATGAAAGGATGGATAGGATGAAATGGAGGAGGTGATTTTAGGATATAGGGGCCCATAATAGACATAGGACCTGGAGGAAACATGGGCATGGTAAATGGAGGATTGGAGATGGTTAATGGAGGGATGTAAGGACCCAAAATGGATGGAGCAGATGAAGGAGGAATATGGACAGTTGTTTTGAGGTGATACGATAGAGGAGGAGGGATGGCAGCATATGATTTGGTGGAGCGATGGAAAGAGCCTATATTTATTTTGGAAGAGGCTCGTTGAGGACATCTAGAGGTTGTACCAACATCTTTAGATTGTGAGTCTTGGGAAATACGTCCAAGACCTTGCATGTAGATTTGTTCTTTGACTTGGATGGGCTCTAAGATACCTTGCTCATGAAGGCCTAGACAATTTCCTTGATAGTTCATTTTCTTGAGCATGTGATCCATGATAGGATTTGTGTTATTCTTAAAACATGATGCGAGTCCATTATTAGGTGGAGGATGATGGGTGGTAAATACACTATGTTTTTGTTTTTCAAGGAGGCCACCATGGAAGAATGTGAGAGTACCAAGGGGATATGCAAGCGGTGTGGGGATAGCATTTTTAGGCAATGATGGGGGATCATGAGAGGGAGATGATGGGTGGGATCAGGAGAGGGATCAGGGGATATGATAGGATCTGGATTTGTGTTAGTGGGATCATGCAATGGAGATGGAGATGGAGCGGTGGAAGCTTGAATGACAAGGGGATCATGGGATGGAAGGGATGGGGGACTATGATCTTGAGGTGGACTAGATGGGATGGTAGGATCTTGATCTAAAGAAGGGGATATGTTGGCATGACTCATCGTGTGCAAGAGGCATGATAATGGAGTCTTGGTGGGGCTCTTCAAGTGGGGAAGATGGAGGGATGGAGGATTCAAAACATTCATCTGAATGGATTTTAGTGACACTAGGAGTGGAAGAAGTTGATTGGATTAGGGTGTCATTGATGGGTTCGACGACTCTTGGAGAGGGAAGTGGGTGTTCAATGGATTCAATAGATGTGATGGTAAGGGATGGGGACTTAGTGGATTCAGAGGATGTGATGGTAGGAGATGGGGGTTCAACGGATTCAGAGGATGTGATGGTAGGAGATGGGGGTTCAATGGATTCAGAGGATATGACGGTAGGAGATGGGGGCTCAGTGGATTCAGAGGATGTGATGGTAGGAGATGGGGGCTCAATATATTTAGAGGATGTGATGGTTTCGATGGTTTGAGTGGTGCTAGGGGTGGTACCATCAATGATAGGTGTTGGGTGGAGAAGGGTCTCATCACTAATGACCATGGATGATGGGTTGGGATGACATGATTCCATAACTTCAAGGTGTGGAGTGGGAGATGTCTTCTTTGCTATAAGTCCTTGGAGAACTTCTTGAGTGAGGAACTTGCATAATCTAGGTTTGGATGGTGAGGTAGGAGTGGATGAAGGATTATGGATTGGTAGGGGATTAGGACTAGGGATTGGTGGACTAGGATTAGATGTCAAAATAGGACTAGGAATAGATGGGGGATTAAGATTAGATGAAGGGTTAAGATAGGGATATTGGAATGGTGAATTAGGACACGAGGATATGGGTGGTGGATTGTGGTGAGGGTATTGGGATGGTGAATTAGGATGGGAAGATTGAGATGGCAGATTGAGATAGGGAAATGTGGATGTTAGATTAGGATAGGTTGGTGTGAATGTTGGATTAGGATAGGTTAGTGTGAATGTTGGATTAGGATAAGTTGGTGTGAATGTATGATTAGGGTGAGCAGATTGGTATGGAAGATTAGGGTAGTGGGTATATGCCGATGAAGGATTGAGATAGGATGATGTGGATGGGGGATTAAGATAGGGGTATTGTGATGGCAGACTAGGACAAGAGGAGGTGGGTGTTGGATAAGAGGATGATGTAGATGAAGGGTATGATGGATATGATGGATATCCCTTGTCAAAGGTAGCATAAGGAGCATGATTAGGCATGGATGAAGGCATAACGGGATAACTCGAAGGGGTGATTGGATTGTGGAAAGTGGGTGGAGAAAGCTTACTAGCAATGATAGTGTCAAGGGAATCTATGCCACATTCTTCTTGATCGACAAGACCTTCGTTATCATTGTCAATGCAATTAGGATTTCCCTTGACCACTATTGATGGAGGATAAGGATTCATGATGGTGAAAGGATAAAGAGGATGGATAAAAGATTTTGGCTAGGAACGGACTAAAGCTCAAATCAAGATTTAGGTTAAGCTTAGATCGGGATTGGATTAAAGCTTAGATTAGGATGATTGGATGATTACGACACCGAATCTGCTTCGAGATGGAAGTAGATTGATTGGGTCAAAGGTGATTGGATAGGGATGTGATCGGATTGATCAATGATTGATAAGATCGACTGATGGATAGGATAAGATGATGAGAGGGATTCTAAACCTCGTTCAGAAATTATCCTAGGTGACTTAGGATGCTAATTGATCGGATTAAAGGATAAATGGATGATTGTAGCACCGAATCCACCTTGAGATTGAAGGTGAATTGATTGGGCCAACAATGATGATTAACTTAGGACGGATGACAATCCTAAGCAAATGTTGATGAGGACGATCAGATTAGACACTTAGGTCAATTTGGATAATAACTCGAGACGAAGTTTAGGGGCTTTGGATGGGGAAAATGATGATTTGATTGGAGAAATGGATGATGAATACTCAAGACGAGTAAATGATTGATCAGAACAAATGAATGACTACTCAGAACGAGTAAACGACTGCTCATAATGGACAAATGATTCTCAGAATGAGAAGATGAAGGTTTGGAATAGATGGAAGATTACTCGGAATGAGTAAATGATTGATCGAGATTGTTGAACGAGAGTTCAAAATGATTGAATGTTTACTTGGAACAAGTAAACAGATGATCAGAATGATAGAACGAGAGTTCAGAATGATGAAAGGACGTTTGAAATGGATGAATGTTTACTCAGAACGAGTAAACGAATGATCAAAACGACTGAAGGGGAGTTTGGAATGATGAAATGAGGTATGAAATGGATGAATGTTTACTCGGAACGAGTAAACGAATGATCAAAATGACTAAACGAGAGTTTGGAATGATGAAATGAGGTGCGAAATGGATAAATGTTTACTCGGAACGAGTAAACGAATGATCGAAATGACTGAACGGGAGTTCAAATGATGAAATGAGGTGTGAAATGGATGAACGTTTACTCAGAATGAGTAAACGGATGATTGGAATGATAGAACGAGAGTTTGGAATGATGAAAGGATGTGTTAAATGGATGAACGTTTACTCAGAATGAGTAAACGGATGATCGGAATGATAGAACAAGAGTTCAGAATGATAGACGAAGGTGCGAAATGGATGAACGTTTACTCGGAACGAGTAAACGGATGATTGGAATGATGAAAGGAGGTGTGAAATGGATGAACGTTTACTAGGAACGAGTAACGGATGATGGGAATGATAGAACGAGAGTTTGGAATGATGAAAGGATGTGTTAAATGGATGAACATTTACTCAGAACGAGTAAACGGATGATCAGAATGATAGAACGAGAGTTTGGAATGATGAAATGAGGTGTGAAACGGATGAATGTTTACTCAGAGCGAGTAAACAAATGATCAGAATGACTTAATGGGGGTTTGGAATGATGAAATGGGGTTTGAAATGATGAAATGGGGTTTGAAATGGATGAATGTTTACTCAAAACGAGTAAACGGATGATCGGAATCGCCAAACCAGAGTATGAGATGATAGATGAAGGTTCGAAATATATGAGTGTTTACTCAGAACGGGGAAACAAATGATTGAAAATGGAGAACAATTGTTCAAAATGGATGAATGAAAGGTTGAAATGAGTAAACCCCATATTAGGGTTTTGGTTAAGCTCATATTGGGATTAGATTAAAGCTCAGATTAGGATTGGGTTGAAACTTAGAATGATTGGAGGATGTGATGGGATTGATTCTACACCACGTTTTGGGGTTTAAAGAATGTAAGGTGCTGACAATCAGATTTTTCCATATTTGGCAATTTTCAAAAATTGTAAAATTTTGCCATTTTAGGAAACCTCATGGACATACTTTTGAGAGTCTAGTTTTTTCCCAAAAAATATCCAAAACCAAGATAGGATGAATTGCCAACTAACATCCCAAATTTGAGACATGCATTTCGAGTTATTGACAAAAATGATTTTTCAAAATGCTGGAAAAAAATACTAAATTGCGATTTTGAGGGTCAAGATGAAAGTTTGATGCCATCTCATAATGCAACCACCCATAAAATTTTAGCTCAAACGGATACCCGAGTCAAAATTTATGGCCTCCAGAAGTTTCGGCACAAAAATCAAAATTCTCAAAATGAAGTCTAGGTGATTGGGATGGATGATTTGATGATGAATATGGACTCTAACGATGTTCTAAGTGTTGTAATTAGGATTGGGATGGATGATTTGATGATGAATATGGACTCTAATGATGTTCTAAGTGCTGGAATTAGGATTGGATTGAAAGAGATGATGGGATTGGTTTCACCAGCCGGATTTGGGAACTAGATATGTTTGTTTGCCAATTTTTGTGCAGAGGGGTGACTGTGCCCTCCTGGGGTGACTGTGCCCCCTCCTAGGGCGACTGTGCCCTCCTGGGGCGATTGTGCCCTCTTGGGGAAACTATGCCCCCTCTTGGGGTGACTATGCTCTCTCAGAGGGGCAAATTCGCCCTTTTTAGGGATTCTGGGGTGACTATGCCCTCTCAGAGGGGTAGATTCTCCCTTTTTAGGGATATTGGGGCGACTATGCCCTCACAGAGGGGCAGATTCGCCCCACTACTTTGTGGAATCTTTAAGTGGATAAATGGGCTATAAAAGATAGACAATTGTGATGGGGTGTTAGATGATCAGATTGAGGAAATAGATGATTGGATTGGGAAAATGAATCAAGCACTCAAAATTGGTAAATGATTGTTTGGAATGGATGAACGATTAAAAGCTCAAAACGAGTAAATGATTGATTAGAAAGGATGAACAACTCTCAGAATGAGGAGATGGATACTTGGAATGGATGAAAGATTACTCGAAATGAGTGGAAGATTTGAAAGGGATGAAAGACTACTTGGTTAGATGAAGGTTGGAATGGCTAAGTGAAGGTTTGGAATGGCTAAACGGAGGTTTGGAATGATAAAATGGAGGTTTAGAATGACCAAACGGATGTGTTTTCAGAGGTTTAGAATGAAAAAACGAAGGCTTGGGATGATGTGACAAAGGTTTGGAATGATTAGACGATGATTTAGAGGCTATACGGAGCTAAACAGGGTAATTTTGGCTACTTAGGAGGGAAAATTCGCCCTTCTGCAGTGACCAGGAGGGCGCAGTCGCCCTTCTATAGAAAATCAAGGGTGCAGTCACCCTTCTGCAGAAAATCAGGGGTGTAGTCGCCCTTCTGCGGTAAATCAGAGACTTGGTTTGATGAAAATAACTATGGCAAGGACTTTAAAATGACAATAATAAGGCCAATTTGTCAAAAAGTTTACTAGTTTCTCACAAGAAAACACTTTCAAGCAAATACAATCCTATGATTAGTGTTAAGGGTATGGCCAAAGAGGTCTTAATCTAGGATGCACAAGGTGTCTAGGGAGTCCTCGATATACTCTCAGTACGTGAGGCACAATTGTGAACACCAGCCCGTCACAAGCGTGAGTCAGGAACCCCAGCGAAATACTGAAGGGCTTGGACCAACTCTTCATGTCTATCTAGGTATCACCCTAGCTTCGACGCTCCACCAATTACGACGTGATTGGATTGGGGTACAACTTTCACTCTCCCCCCTTTATATACCCCACCGGTACGCATGGTTGAAATCATCCTTTGGGGTGATGAAATCCCCAAACAGGTCCCACTAGAAAGAAAACACTAATTATTTCCAACTACTCCCCAAGCTCACATGAAGTGTAAGGGTAAAGCGAAAACAAGCTAATGCTCCCTTTGAGTAACAGAAAAAGATAGGCACAACAAGCAATGAGTATTACTCCCCCCTAATTAGACTATGTTCTTAGATTAACGAAAATAACAAGGATAGTTTTAAAAATCTGAGCAAGCAGATAGCCCTACAAGCAATTGTTAGTTGTTTTATCCTGCTTTCTTCATCAGTTTCTTGAGAATATGCTGCAAAAAGTTAGCAAAAACACCAATATCCTTGCAAGAAACAGTGTTAGGGGGTTAATAGCTGAAAACAACAAAAAATAAAGCTAAAATGACAGTTTTACCTTCCAAAATGTGTTGCTCTGCAGTGAACAGGAGGGTGCAATTACACTTCTGCAGTGAACAGGAGGGCACAATTGCACTTCTGCAGTGAACAGAAGGGCACAGTTGCACTTCTACAGTGACCAGGAGGGCGCAATTGCACTTCTGCAGTGAACAGGAGGGCAGGCGCAATTGCACTTCTGCAATGAATAAGAGGGTGTAATTGCACTTCTGCAGTGAACAGGAGGGCAGGCGAAATTGCACTTTTGCAATGAGCAGGAGGGCGTAATTGCACTTCTGCAGTGAACAGGAGGGTGCAATTGCACTTCTACAGTGAACAAGAGGGCACAATTGCACTTCTGCAGTGAACAAGAGGGCGCAATTGCACTTCTGTAGTGACAAGGAGGGCGCAATTGCACTTCTGCAGTAAATCAGGGGTGCAGTCGCCCTTCTGCGGTCAACAGGAGGGTGTAGTCGCCCTTCTACGACATGTTCCTTCAAACAACTCAACAACAACAAACATGAAATCGAGGGACCCACTTGCGGGTCCCACCGGGCGTGCCAAAAATGTGATACCAAAATGTTTAACCTATTCTAAACAATTAAAATGCAATGGAAAACATAAGGAAACACCTCAAGATTAGCCTAAGAAATTTGTAAGTGCAAAGAGAAAAGTGTTAAATGATGACAAATAGATATACCTCCCTTTTTGTAGCTGAAATTCCTTGGTTGGCCCTTGATTTGATGTGCTTTGTATGCTCTTTGATGGCTCTTGATGTGGATAAATGAAGGATTTGACTATGTGCTTGAATGCAAATGTAAATGGATGAAATTGATGGCTAAATGAGTGCACAAAATGGTAGCATTTGGTTGCAAAATGGCTAAGTCTCTTCAAATGCCTTAGAGGATGGGGTATTTATAGAGAAACTTGAATTCTCTAGAGAATTCAATGGTTGGGATTTATCCAACAAAGTCAAGATGAAGGGCTAAGGTGAGTTGAGGGCTCACAAGCCTTCACATTTTGACATGTGGAATGTGAAGTGGATAAAGGTAGGATGATGTGGAGAAAAGACAAGTACCTTCCAAGTACATTGGGAGATGAGAAGATTCCTTGGAGGAATAAATGTGAATTAAAAATTTACATGCTTGGAAGAATCTAGTGGATAAGAGAGAGTTTCCAAAAAGGTGGAAGTTTGTCACATGTGACTTGATGTGACAAGTCAAAGGTTCTAGAAGATGCATGGGAAAAGGGGATTCTAGGAATAATAAAAGTGAATTAAAATTCACATAGGGAAGAGAGGAGCCTAGGGTGAATAAAAAAGAATTAAAAATTCCTTGGGGGGTGGGGAGAGTTGACCAAGGTACTAATTAGGTTTAACTAATTAGTAATTAGAGGATAATTAGGGGTTAATGTGGATTAGAAGCCAACTTGCAAAAGTTGGAGGATGTGACACATCCTAATCAAGGATTAGGCATGTGCACATCCTTAATGAAGATTAGAAAATGGATTAGGATTAGATGAAAATGACATGTGAGGAATTAAATAAATGTAATATTTATTTAATTCATTTGATGAAAAGAGGATTAAGGAGGGTAAGGTATTTAATTGTTAATTAAATACCTTAGGGATTTGGCAAAATTAAGGATATTAATTAAATAATAGTAATATTACTTAATTAACTCGAATAAGAGGATGTTTAGATGAAAAGTGATAAATTTGGATAAATTAAGTGTCCAAATTTGGATGTCTACAATAACAATTTTAAGCACTCCTTTCCCACAAGGAATGGAGATTCCTAAGTTCAAAAATTATGGTGGTAAAGGAGATTCACAGACACATGTATCATCTTTTAATGCCATGTGTGTGGATTTCTTTCACCACAATGCTCTAATGGTGAAACTTTTCCCTCAATATCTCAAGGATACAACACTCGAGTGGTATTGTTCCTTGCCTGATAATTCTATATTCTCATTTGATCAGCTTGTAAATCAATTTCTCCATCAATTCCAGGCTAACATCGGTCCAAAGATGACCTTCTCGAAACTCGTCCGATGTAAGTAGGGAGAACATGAGAAGATAACTGATTTTATTGTGCGATACCAAGTGCACTTTTGAAAAATCTCATACCCGTTGCCCGACTTAGATGTGAAAAAGGTATTCATAAGAAACTTGTAGTGAGCCTCGCAGGAGATATTTTCCTTAATGGAATATCCTTCCTTTGCACATTTGTGTGCTAAATGTTATCTCCTAGAAATGCACCCTATGCAAAGTTATGAAAACTGAGCTTTCTAGAGAAACATGGGAACTTTTCTAGGTTGTGGGTCACCTAAAAATGGAAAAGAACCTCTGGAGAAGGCCAGATTCCTTTGTGTTATCACCTAACTACTGATATTTGTAAGGAAAAGGGAGAAGGAGTGCATGAAAATGAAAACTAAACCCTATGGTGATACACCAGAATGACAAGAGCAATGAGACACTCAGGTTACACTTGAATACTGATGATGGATATGGGACTACACAACAAGTTTTTGTAGATTATGCATAAGTATTTTACAAACAGGTTTGACATGCACACACTTTTAAGAAGGAAAAACATTTTTTCACAAATTGAAAGCTCATGTGCAATTCAATAAACACAATTTGTAATCTGCATAATACTACTTTTGCAAAGAGAGGCATGCTAATATGAGACAAAGCTATAAGGAAATAGAAAGATTTCACG
This sequence comes from Sequoia sempervirens, assembly GCA_007258455.2. NCBI lineage: Eukaryota > Viridiplantae > Streptophyta > Pinopsida > Cupressales > Cupressaceae > Sequoia > Sequoia sempervirens. The sequence continues at coordinate 62,635 of VDFB02089601.1, forward strand.
AAGTAGCTCGATCAATCACCTGAAAATGCACAATATTTTGTAAGAACCAGAAGGAAAATTGAACCATCAATGGTAACAAGGTAAATTCTATATATCATGCTCCAAAATGAGTTACAAAAGTTTTCTAATCTAAGAAAGGACTGCAAAAGTCACAAACTTTTGAAAAGCATAAGAACTCCTTTACAAAGAGGCAAAAAATGCCATATATACAACAAAATTTCAAAGTGTCGGCCTCCTGAACACGTCGGTCCCTCAGATCTTTTGGAATGAAGTTAATGTTGCATTCAATATGCATTCCCCATGTCCATGTTAGTGAAGGATCACTCCAGGAATAGCCTTCAGATCTTTTGCAACAATCACATTAACTTGCAGCCCTCGTGTCCGCCCTTGAAACTCGCTAGAACTGCTTTGAATGATTCTGAGTGTAGCCATTAATATCAATCTACCTTCTGCCAGCAGAGATCCCAGCTATCACTGAGACTCATGGCCTTTTCTTCCTTTCAACTTTCCTGTGCTCAAGATCTTTCTGCAAGTTGACCATCTTTGAGAAGCAGCATCTGACCTCCCCCTGTTAGATCCAAACACCATTGCTTCACTGAGCCGACCCATGCCGCGCACATTCTGTTGATCTTCTTCATAGGGGTAGTCAATCAGTCAAACTACCAATGGTTCACCTTTAGATCCCTCTAATTGGTTGAACATGCTCCACGTAGGATTCCCAAGGGGTCAAAGGTCATTCAGACAGAATCGCATGTCGGTGAGACACCAACTGTGTCTCCCCGATGCGATTATGTTCTATAGAAGCGATCGGCATAGCTTACCATTATCGGCAAGACTTCATATTGAATGCAAAAGTTATATTGATATCACAGAAAACCATCAGCAAGACAATCATTATCGGTCAGTGGTCATAGCGAGTTCCCATCGGTCACACCAATATCCCTTTTCATTGGAAAATCCATTGCTATCGGCAAGACTTCCCATTGTCGGCAAGACTTCTTGTCGAATGCAAACTCTCGGCGATGAGTCCTACCGCAGCCACACATCTATCGGCGAGACTCCATCGGGTCGGCGAGACATCATGTCGATCTCCTTTATTCTCCCCGAGCTCATTTCATTTCGGCAAGACCCTACATGGTCGACGAGACATTTCGTCGAGCACAAAACACTACGCCAAAGGGAAAATCCCTCGGCGTGACTAACAACCATTGGCGAGACATCTTGTCGATGGCACCTCTTTTCACTGAGACCTCACATCTTCGGCCAGACCTTATGCCGAAGGCATAACCTTTCACCGAGATATTATCGGGTTGGCAAGACCTTTCATCGAAGCCACCTTGTTTTGGCAAGAGCTCATATCAGTCAGGAAGACTTTACCCTGTCAGCCAGACATTACGGTGAACTCAAAACACTCTCCTCGAGCTCAAACATTTCGGCAATACGTTATGCCGAAGGCAATAACCTTTGGCAAGACATCCCCAGGTCGGCAAGACATCTCCCCGACACTTCGCTATCCTTGTGAACAACTGTCGGCAGGACCCCCTCAGTTGGGGAGACATAGAAAACTCATGGCGACCAAAATGTCCCAACAACCTGAGGATTTCGAATGAATATAGCACAACAGCCAATCGACAAGACAACTAGAGGGTCTCACCGACTTTCTTCTTTGAGGAGTTCTATACCAGGTCTAATTGAGGCAATCCCCTCCAATAGGATTCCTTGTGAAATAGCATCAGATGTATGATTTAACCTTGCAAAACAATGCCTCCATTTGGCCTTCATGAACACTTAAAAACATAGGTTCCTTGCCTGATTGAGCCTGCGGGTGAAAATTGGGTAACACTAAACAACGAGAGTACCAACAAATGGTAGTTCAGTTCACGGGATCTTCTTTGTACTCCTGCTTTGAGGGGAAATCTATTATATCCATTTAAAGAAAAGGAAAGGCTATTGCAAATGTAGTTGCTGCGACTAATGATCACGATCTCAAATGCAACAAAATTTTTAAAAAGTTAGTTGAATCTTATTCTTCTATTTTGCAAAAGTTATTGAAGGAAAAGATCATAACCTTGGAAAATCCCCCACCTTTGAAGGAACCTTATCCTGATTGGTATGATGAGAATGTTTTTTTTTCAGTACCATCATGTTAACAGGCATGATACTAAGCATTGTATGCACTTGTGTCATGAGATACAAGATTGCATTGACGATGGTACCATCTGTCTCGATGGGAAGAAGCCGAATACAAATAAGTCAGTAGCAAAAGCCAATAGCGGGTTACAGATTTACACAGACCCATTTTTGTCTCATTCTATGAACTTGATTATTGACCCTTCTGATGCTTCTCCTAAAGCCTCTGCGTATGTTAATGTGGTTTCATTTACTCCTAATCCTTGCCAGATGTGGTTTTCACTTCGTAAGACTTTCCTTTAAATAACAATCCTTCTCCCCTATACATTCATGCTCACCCCAATATAAACATTATGACAAGAGTCCTAGTTGACCCTGTGAGTCAGGTAAATGTTATTACAGAGGAGACGCTATGGCTAAATTCATTATAGAGGGAAGAATATGAGAAAACAAAATCTATTATACATATGCATGAAGGTCTCTCTATTGTGTTGTATGGCTCTATAACTCTTTCCATCCTAGTGGGACCTAGGGCTATGGACACAAATTTTGATGTCATTCTGGAATTTGATCTGTTCAGAGTGAAGCTAGGCATCTTGTGGCTAGCTTCCATGAACATAATTGCTTTTTTTATTCATAAATGTTTAAAATTCTCTCACGAAGGTGTCGTGCATATTGTGCATGAAACTGGATATCGACCATTAGTATCTCATTGGGGTTATTCCTTGGATCATTTTTGGCCCACCTCGATTGGCCCGCTCCCTCCTAGAATGGACCTACTTTACTAAAATTATGTAATTTAGTACAAAAATGTGGGAAAAGGATAGCCAAAAGTGACTCACCCAGGAGTGAAACGACAAGCTACCTCTTCCTCTCGAAAGGAAAAGGAGAAGCCTAACCATGCTTAGGGGCTCGGCTCTGCCTCCCTCCTTGAAGAGGAACTTTGGGTTACTACTCTTGGCTTTCACATAAGGAGTCTGATGGTGCTCACTTGGCGAAAGGCCAAGATCTGGGTATTTGACCTTCCTACCTTTCCCACCGGACCTCAACTCGACATGTATGGTAAGGGGAAGGGTCCTTTATGTCTCTACCTTTGCGGTCTCCTACTACTTCTGCCTCCAAGGCAGTGAATGGGAAGAGGCTCGTCGTTGAGTCGCTAGAGCCTACTCCCCTCATTTTTTCATCGTCCTCTCAACCTATCCCTCTTGTTCCCGTCTAGGAGTCTCTCCCTCTGTCAAAAATGGTTGTGATGGACACTTCGATGGTTGAACATGAGTCTTTTGTTCCATCTTAGCTTCCAACCTCTAGCTCCCAGAGTCATAGGAATCGCCTTGTGCATGAGCGCAAGCGTCAGAGAAAGGCTTTGGCCGCTAAGCAGGTCGCCCTATAAAGGAAGGAAGGGGAGTTGACAGCTTTTGTCTTAGCATTTGTTTTCGTATCCTCCTCTCTTGTCCCCTCTACATTAGTTCTAATTATGGCTCTTGTTGCGAGTGTAAATGTTCCTAACCTTAAGAGGGTGCAGGTGTTTATTGCTCCTTCGGTTGAGCCACCCCTTCTGATGTCCCTCCTAGACATCCCGTCATTTTCAAATCCCATGGACATACTGAATACCTTGGTGGTGTCTACCTTGGTTTTCTTCTCTTCCTTCGCACTTTCTGCTTCATCCATGGGGATCTTGCACCCTCCGAAGAAGCGGAATATGGAGGACGACACTGCTATAAAAGGGGGTCAAAAGAGGGGTCACCCTCTTCAGAGGGTGTTTCTACATTAGCTTGTGTTGTCCTAGTGACAGAAGAAGTCCCGACATCCCCAGAGTTTGTCACTAATCCTGAGTCTTTCAGTGACCCTAGCAGTGAATCTCGATTGTCACCCCTTGCCCATTGAGTTAACAAATGGCACTGCTATGAAGTGCATGTTTAATTCTCTGGATGAGGTCCCGACCTTATTAGAAATCTTCACAAAGTCGCTGACTTTCACCCCATAAGAATTGAGCGAAGAAAACCTCACGAGGCCTTCTTCCTTGGCTCTTGTTGTGAAAGGGTTAAAGGGTTCCCTCTTTGATATTCCTCCCTTGCAGGCTCATCCACCTTCCCATTATGATGATCTAGATTGGGAGAACGATGACCTCTTGGTTGATGAGGATGAGGGGGGGCGCCTCTTCTTTATCTGTAGAGTAGATCATGTGTGTGTGTAATGTGTTCCCCCATGCTTTTTTTATGTGTTCCTAGATGACCCTTGTCACCCTCGTAGGTACTTAGATACATGATTGTTTTTGTGTCATAAAAAAACCGCTATTTGTTACGTCATTCTTCCTCTATTATGTATTGATTTTTGGCAATTAGGGATGATGCAAAGTGTTGAGGGCATTTAGGCTTCCCTTCCATGTTGACCTATTTTTTATTTTTATTTTGTCTTCTCATGCCTTTCTTCATGTGGTCTAATATAGCAGGGGGTTGATGACAGTTTATTTATTTACTATTATTACACTTATCTATATTTATGGGTAGCTCTGACCACAAAATATCAAATTCTCTTGTTCATGATGTTATTGTATCCTTTGAAATTTTTGTTCTCTTATCTTTCATGATGTTGTGGTGCTCATATGTTGTCCCTCGTGTGTGCGACAACATTACCACGGTTGCATCTTGCTATGTTTCATGGGCCACAACGTCACTTTTTCATTCTTTCTTTTCTCTCCTTAGGATGCCACATGCCTTTGTGTTCGACACACACCATCCTAAGGGGGGGCTATTATGTTGCCTCAATTTTCAAAATATGTATTTGGTGGCCAATGAATCTTTTTTTGAAATCCTTTCAAAATATTTTTCAAAAAATTGCATTCCTCAATAAGGACCCCTAGCGGAATATTTTTCCTTCATAATGGGTTCGTAAAGAAAGAATTTGAAAAAAATTCCTCCGAGGAGGGAGCACCTTCTCTCGTGAGTGAAGTCCTAACCTTCCCCTTGCGAGGGGACCTTCTTCCTTTTGAATTCCTTGATGTTGAATTTATTTGCGAAAAATACTCTTACACTTTCAAATTGAGTGTCCCTTGAGTGGACCCATTTTCTTTTTAAGGGTTCCTGAGGGACCCCTTTGAAATCTCTTCCTTCAATTTTTGACTATTTGCGGGACTATCTGCTTACCTACCTGCATGGCTGCCTTTTGTTTTCTAACATGTTTTGTCTGTGGATTAATATGTTGCTTTGCAAGTGCGCCTATGAAGTTGCTTTCCTTTCCGATTGTGTGGAGTCCCCTCACATTGGGATTCCTTCAAGAGAGAGTACCTGGGAGCACCTTCTTTGCAGGTCCAAGGACCTATGAAGCACTTATATCCTACGGGATTTGTCCATCATTGGTCTGTGGGCCTTCAATGCACTTTGATCAACTTTGTAGCTTCGAGGATCTATGGAGTCCTTTGTTCAATCCTCCTCAAGAGAGTACCTATGGAGCCATTTTCCTGCCCTATGCTTTTGAGCTCGCTAGATTATGGTCTGCTTCCTCAATGGTTTAGGTATACATTTCTAAACCCTTTCGATCTACTTTATCGAACACTGATTAACACTCATGCTCGCTAAAGTGGGGGAAAATGTATAGGAGTGAATTTGCTCCCCTATCAAAAATTCCCCCTTTACACTCCCTACTTTAGAAAAATCAAACTCGACTAAGAAATTCCACATCACCTATCTGTAATGCATCCACTTGACACTTGTTTTTTGAGTCAGTGGGGGAATTTCTGTTGGGGGTGCACGTGCGATGCATGGATGTCTGTGCGGTGCACTGTCATCTCTAACAGATTCCTACCTCTAGAATCCGCATAGACATTATGTTCTCCATTGGTGATGAAGTGTAATGCCTCTTTTCCTTCCTACCGACCCGAGAATGACTCCTTCCCTCCTAAATCCTCTTTAAATGCCTATCTTTCAATTCCATTCCACCTTCTACAGACTAGTTCGATCTCTTTAGCAATTCTCAAGCTTTTTCACAATCACACATGTTGGTTTGATCTTGCTCTTGAGCTCCTACGCATCTTCTCCATTTCTTGTTGCACTCTTTCCACCCTTGGAGTTGTGACTTGGTGTCTTGTGGGACTGCTTCTTCATTGTTACAACAACATAGACCTTACCATGCTTGCATCTCCTCTACGTGCTTGAGGGCACCTTGATTGAGAAGGTGATATTATTTCTTGATTTACATAGCATAGTGTTATTGCTATTGTTCGGCTTTCTTTCCATTGTACTCTTTATCACATTTCTATTGATCTATCATGGTTGTTTGTGGAGGTGGAAACACCAAAGCGGGGGTTTGACTGTGGAAAACCCCTATACAACCCCAAAATTTTTCCTCTCTTGGTTGTGTGTAGGTACACATTCATGTGGAGCTTACTGGCGAACTAGACTCTTCATGAGTTAATCTTCATCACCTTTACTATTGTCATCTACTTTGTCATATTTTTAGATATTTTGTTTATTTTGTCATTTATCATTTTGTTTGGTACTTCAAACTTTATTTGCTAGACTGTTAGTAGGTTCTTGAGCTTCGTATCATAATTTCATACTTTCTAATCATACAGACACCAATGCCCGAGAGAGATTCCAACACGTCACGATGTTGTCCCTAACCCGCATTGTTGTCTTCGGGCAGAGAGTTGTCTGAGGTATGATTCAAGTTCCAAAAACTTGCTCATTTAGCTCCATTTAAACTCCCAGGTTAGTAGAGTGACATAAGCACTTGAGAGTGCTCTTCATTATTTATCCTTGACCTAAAAAAACTTGCACTATTGAGGTAGATTAGGGCAGCCTTCCGCTTTCAGCTCTCCATGACCTGGAGCCTTGGTGCAGCTGGTCCCCCTCCTCTACAGTATCTTATAATATAATAATATATATTATATTATATATAATATATTATCTCTTTTAACTGAATTTATTTGAAAAAAAATACCAAACAAAACAGATATTCATTTGAAATGTATATCCATTCCAAACAAATATTCATTTCCCATAGTATTAAAAATAATTAACTGAACTTCTCATTTTTACCCATGGCACCAGCGAGAGAGCGAGCAAGGGAAACACATATCCAATAGAAACTAATGTATGTTCTTCAAAATCACCAGTTTACTAATTTTCTTGCAAGGAATGTCAATTTTTATTGTTTTTCTTCAATTAATTTTGTTTTAGCATTATTTTTTAATAATTTTAGTGTAAATTAGGTTTTTGTATATACATTGTAGTTTGTAATTTTATTTATTTTTAATTTCCAACATCAATCAGGTGTTTCAATGGCTAGAAATTCAAATCCTCCTCCACCAACATACCCTACCCAACCAAATCCTCCCCTACAAAACCTTTCTTCAATTCATGACTTAATCAATGGCAATCTAATTAAATTGATGAATATTTAACAATTATGCAGTGGGCACCCTTAGTTTTCTATAGTGACAACCACTTTAGAATCAATCATTTCTAATGTTGAAACCCTCACCAACCAACATACTTCCATTTTAGAGTGGCTAGAGGCCAAGAGGAAACAATATGCCAATGGAAAGTATCATTTGATCAGGTGAGGGAACTAGAAATTTTCAAAGCCCAATTATCTCAACTTTTCATCAATCCTAAAATTAGACAACCCATTAATGTGTGTAAGCCCAAATATTCAATTAAATGGTGCACACATTGGGATATCCTAGATAATTTTTCAGATCATTGGTGGATGGTTTTTGCTAAACCACCCAACAACAATCTTGATGTCCCCCAGTATTTTCTTTGAAAATGATATGTTGAATTTTTCATGGGTAATCATGTGAACTACTTTGATATGAGGGATTTCCAAGGTGTGGGTAAAGGAATGCCTCAGGATAGACCCGGGGAAAATCAAGTATGTTGAACACCTAGAATACTAAGAGGGGGGTGAATCATTATTCTCTGAAACCACTTAAACATTTAAATATTCATTCCACATAGCATATTTAATTTTTAGTAAGAAAGGAAAGCATGAAATCAACCATCAAAATCACATAACATATGAACACTAGATTTTTACGTGGAAAACCCAAAAAGGGAAAAACCACTATGAGGATTAGCTCATAATATATTATAACCAATTATAAGATATTATATAAATTCTCACTACAAGTAGACTCATTTTCCACAAAAAGAAGAAAAGATAGAAGGGAGGGGTGGCACACAACCAAGATTTGAACTATTACAAATACATCTACAACATGTTGGAATACAATTCCACTGAAGCTCAATACACAGAGTCAACACACTTCATTACTCTTACTCTAACACTCTCTCTGCTTTGCACTTGCATTGATTTCGCACAATTTTCATCCTCTACACTTGCATATTTTCTAACGTGCAATATCCAACACTGAAATGAACTCATACTGATTTCATCCCAACATCAATTATGTTGGCCTAATTCGATGTATTATGCAAAATATATCTTGTCGGCCCAAAACATACTTTACACTACAAACAAACCTTATAAAAAACTCAAAATAGGTTGGTATGGACCTATATTAGCCCCCACATAACACATCAACACTTATTTAAACTCTGCAATGCTCATATCATATTAGGTCAACACCGGTAATGACCTAACATCAAAATTCACCAGCTGATCAACCAAAAATGGATACATGGACCTCCAAAATTTATGCCACTTGGAATTAAGATACACTTGACACCTATCAACACTCCCATAAATATGCAAGAACAGATACTAATCCACGATGAAGTGTGGACTCACCAAAACATACTTTGTATTGGCAATCACTATCAATAGCAAACCAAAACTTCTATCATTCATAACTTCTTCACCAGAAAATAAAACAATGTGAAAAAATGGATTTAGACTCCTCTAACATCCAAAAAAATTGACTTAGAATTGTAGAGCAATTTTCCTCAAGGTGGACCAAAATACTGGATGTCTTGTACACCGAAAACACCGTTCTAATACTTAGCCAATTTTCCGCCTGTCTGCACCGAATCAAACCTTCTTGCAAATATACATTGGATTATCATCTATATACACACTTGTGCTTCACCAAATGATATGCATATCAATCTCCATACAATATTGACATCAATGACAACACTGTATACTATAAACTCATGCTCGTGTTGTTGGTAAGTATACCAATGACAAACTTCTTATTCTTCCAACAATCTCCCCCTTTTTCATTGATGGCAACATGAAAAAATTTCTCTCCAAAACTACTCCCCCCCTTTGACATTAAGGGAAAAGGTCACATATGTGTTTTGTTTTTTTTTACCCTTTGACATCATTCACACTCTATACCAAATTACATACATAATCCTCCTGACTGATATATACATGTAGAAATGAGTCTAACAAAAATTATAACCAACTCCCCCTAACTCTACCATCTGCATATATACATTGAAATTTGATAAACAAACTAAAATGCATAAAAATAAATGCAATCACCCAAAAGAAGTATTTGACACCTGAAGCTTCTCGAGGTGTGTTTGTCATTCCTTATCGTCTTCCAAGCCTTTCTTTGTGAGGAAAAGCATTCAACTTTGAGTCTCGAACTCCATTAGAAGTTCTCCACCATCATCCGAAGAACATGGTACCATATTTAACTTTGTTGCTCTTTTTGCACTCATCAGGGCACTAGAGATAGGTAAGAATTTGGCGTTTACTAGATCTATGAGATTTCCAAACTATATGATTATCTTCTCTTTTTGGACTTGCAGTTGGAAGAACTACTCGTGCAGATTCTCTATCGCAGTCCTAGTGCTCCTATCAATTTATTGTGTTGGATCATAGGCACCAGAGGCTTTATCAATTTGGGACTCAATAGAATCCATCTCATCTTTTATGCTCTTGGTGGAGCTAGGCCATTTCATACAAAATTGGAATAACATTTGGCTTCTTCCGAGCAATCATGTACATCTTTGAGGTTATCCTAAAATTTAGTGTGTGTAGTGGTGCACCTTTCTATAATGTCCATTAACCTCTTATCTTTCACATTTTTATCTATCTCTTTCTCCAGATTTTCTTACAACCCACTAGAGTACTCCTTAAATGAATCAAGAAAATTTTTTAAGTTCTCCATACCAAATAAAGAACTGTCAATGGTGGCACCAAGTATGCTCTCTTGTAAAATATTTACAGCTTCATCAATCAATTCTACACTTTTTTGATGTGTCTGTAAAATTTATTTCGAGAAGAAGCCTTGGACACATTACCCAATTGAATCTTATGCAGTGGAAAAATCTTGTTCATGTCTACTTGCCCCTATTGCATTGAAATTTGAAGTAATTGGATTGACACTACTGGTTGAAACTAGAGTTGCATACTAAACAAATTCTTCAAAAAATATTTGGAGGTATTAGAAGATTCTTCAACTACCTTTGTATCATATGAGATGATGAGTATATATATATTATATATACTTGATAAGTTGTATATATATGTATATATATTATATATAATATTTATACTTAATATAATGATTGATAGCATGACTACAACTTAAAACACATGGATGTTGTTAAGTGCATAGCAGCACATTATATTCCTTATTGCACATTGTTTTAACTAAAGTGTATTTCTTTAACCAAACAAAAAAGCTTAAAACACATCATATAGAATTCATAGTGCGACTTATAATAAACAAATGCAATGTAGATCAGGAAAAGTATAAGTCAGCATATTAAGGAATTGTGTATCTCATGAAATTGGCGCATAGGTGAAAATGAGTTTAGAAGCAACAACACAATGTAATTGGAGGAAACACATACATAGCAAACTACAACATACCAAAAGGTAACAATATTCTATGAAGCTTTTAAACTGTGAATGATATACATTAGGCGACGTTATAGTCATTAAATATGAAGCAAAAAATATTCAAATACAATGCAATATATATGATGACTTAGTCAAAGGTTATTAAGAGATATTAGAGGTGCATTTAAATGTTGACTTGGTGTCAGCACAAAAAAGACAAAAATCACGATGGAAGATTTAGGTGGCACCAAAATATGAAAACTACATTACAAATAGAAGTCTAAACTATAAGCTTTGTCTAGTGATGGAAGACCAAGTAAAATGTGGAATAAGTCATGTTAAAGTTGGCACATTTGGAGTTGACTTGTTGATCTTTTACGTTGGATTTTTGGAAAGCATTCTTGTTGTCTCTGTTTCAGTCGATCTGCTACTCCGTTTTGATGAGTATTATTTTTAAATGCTGCCACAAATTTGAGTTAGTTGTCGAGTTGAACTTTATAGCTAGCTAAGAAGTGTCATACACCATAGATTATTTATAGCCAACTAAGTCTCATATTTATGTACAAATAGGGGTGAAGATTACTTCATTGGGACACATTATTCACTTGAATTTTGTTGCTTTTAATCTAAGTTATTCTTGTTTGAGTTGAGAGTTGTTTGTGAGAAGAGTTAAGAGAGCTTTTAAGATAAATTTTTTAGAGTGGAATTGGAGAATTTAAGAAGAGTTGGTAAGTTGTTCTTGGAAGGACTGAGCTTAGGAACCAATGTGTTCAAATTGGAATTAAGCGTTAAACATGCACGTGGTTTCTACACTTTTATGCTTTATATGTTTTTGAAAAGATTGAGTGTCATTGATAGCTTGCTTGGGAGAATATATATTGCTTATCATTAAATGATTAATGTCTTCTTTGGTTGTATGTGATGGATTCATGATGAACCTAGATAGGAAATGTATTTACTTGTTTAATATCTACGTATTCCATATTATGGAATAAATATCTATGATAGTATTAAATACTATATAAAAAATAGATCCCATACAGACAATACTTAGACAAAAGTGCGGAAGTATAAAAGTTGCTTGATAAACATGTCATAAGTGCATGTAGGAGGTTATTGGTATTTGATAACATATTATGCTGAGGAAAATTGTAGAGGTTAATGAGGTTAGCAAACACGACAACAATGTTATGAAGACTTGTCATCATGGATAGAAAGAGACAATGTGGAAACCATATTGTTAGTCTATACTTGAATGATCACTTGATCATTGTTTTACTTGATTATTGAATGGAACCCTAGGTTGAGAATAACCTACATGATTCATTTGATCATTGATTTGATGATTTTATCCCGGGATTAGGGTAAACTAAGGATGGGATTGCTTATGTGATTAAGTTGATCACTTGAATTTGTGACTTACTATTGATTGGAGCCATAGGTGGATTATCCCTATTGAGTGGGATTGTTACTTGATTGGTTGTTTTACACTCTTGACGTGAAGTCTTTTTATTGATGAAAATATACTTTTTGGATAGTCTTTTATTGATGTGAATACACTCTTGAATAGAGTCTTTATTGTTGATACTATACTTTGAATGAGTCATTTGTTGGTTTGATTATTCTTTTGTTGAGGCCACTTATTGTTGAGGTCGTACCTTTGAACGAAGGTCATATATTAACAAGGATACACTTTTAATCATTTGTTGATGTGATATGTTCCTGAATGGAGTCATTTTATGATGAGTATTTATTCTATAAGAAATGGAGGCTTATGTAGCTATACTATAGATTATGAAGTTATTCGTAAGATAGAGCCAAGGGAAGTTCATAGGCTAATCTTGGGGTTAGGTATAAACTCAATGAAGGGGTAGCATATGTGTTACATTTACTTAATAGGAATTTTATAAACCATAGGTTGTTCTTGGGGTTAAAGATTACCTTAAGAAGGGAATTGCCTACGCATAGTTTATTGTAAAAGAAATAGGTTGTTCATGGGGTTAAAGATTACCTTAAGAACAGAATTGCCCATTCATAATACATGAATGGTCATTAACCAAATCAAGCTAGATAGTGGGTGAAGAGTTGACTTTTTTATATGAAACTTTGGCCTAAGTAGTGTAAGTAGCCACTGCTTACATTATCAAGGTTCACTGTGTCTAGTATAGACATTTTAGTTCCAGATTTTCATACTTGTAGGTGTAGCTACCGTATGATTAGGTTCTAGATTGTAGGGTACACCGCTAAGCTCTGTAAGGCTATTTTTTATGGGTTTTACCAACCAATCTCTTCATTTAAGGGTAGGGCCATCTTGCCATATGCGGTAGATGTGAGAGGGACCGCATTTGAGTTCGTAGTTGGCATAAAAGTGCTTAAGTGGTGCTTCTCCTCATCAGTTGGCAATTGAGGTTTGCAGATGTTTACACTTGTATTGGGGAAAACTAGAATGTATACACCAATATGGTGACATCATGACCAATTTGTGTATCTATTGCTTATGAAGCTCAGCTAAGCTATGTATGTTCTCTTATATCCATTTTAATGGAGGTTGTAAGGAAAGAGATGATATCATGAGATTTTATATATGTCATTGTTTTGGAAAGACTATAATATTCAATTATAAATGCAAATGGAAAGTTTGGAATATGTGTTATTTCAGATGTGCATTTAGTCTTTGAATTACAAGAAAAAAATTGTTGCTATGTGATGACATCTTGATTTATTCACTTGTGGTTAAAAAATTGGTAAATATTTTGATTAGAACAATGGGGTTGCTATACGTGGTATCAGAGCTACCAGGTTCAACTCTAGAGCCTATGGGCTCATTACGTAAGTTAAATATAAACCTTATTAGAAGTTAAAGTTTGAAAAGTTCTTATGCCAAGATGGCAAGAGGAAAAGAACAAATGGGAAACAAAAAGGGAAGTTTAGATTCCTGAATACTTGTTTGCATTGGGGACTAGAAAAGAATTGTTCCCAAAATTGAAAATTCGTAAAACAACAACTCAATATGATACACCTTGGATTGTGGAAGATTAGGCAAGCAGGTTTAGTAGGAGGGTTATGTAGGTTTACCAATGGGTACCTTCATCCTATAAAATAGCTAAATGACTCTAAGGGATAGAGAGGATTGAAGTAATTTCCCTTATTGATAGCATAATTGGAAACTTTTGACGAAGAAGAAAGTCAATATTTTGTGAATCAAAAACAATTAGAGAGGTAATAGGGGGGTTGGATAAACCCTTGGAAAATATGAGTCAAGAGAAAATTTGACACTTTTGAATGAAGATTAGAGACCATCTGGTCAAGAAAATAAGTAACCTTCGAAGAATTAAGAGTCAACATGATTCCACCAACTAAAATAGGAAAAGTCAAATTGGAGATCCCAATTGAAAAGGAGAAAGAAGACAAAAAACCCTTGAATTTTTAAAGTTATGAGAAAATAAAGTTACCAATAATTGGGACAAAAATCACTTGGAAAGAATATTTTGGAAACAACACACTAAGGTGAGGGCACATTTGTCATAACGTATCCTTAGACAAGCTCATCAATGAATGAAACTTTACGGACATATGATAATCTTCAACTATGGTTAAAGGATATTAGTATTCATGGAAAAGGGAATTGGAATGAAATGTTGGAGTATCTTGTAAATTGTGGTATAATCATTAGCTCTCGTTATGGTAGATCCAACTATTGAATCTAAGAGATTAGAAGGTGATGATGAAACTAGTTTTGGAAATAAAAAGGTATGTATGAGGTGTATCTAGCAAGGGTAAGTGAGGTGGAAATAAAATTTTAACTATCAAAAGTCAACTACAAGGAATGATAAACCAATTCAATCAATTAAGAAGAGAAAATGTTTGCTAAGAGTTCAATTATTAAGATGATCTAATATCATGGAAACACCAAAGGGGGAAGGAAAGTATATAGACTCAGATAAAGTATCCCATACAATGAAGTACATTAATGTATTTCCAATCCGAAATAACTTTTGACTTCTTCATCTTGTCCTCAATAACCACAACAAGGTTGGAAAGGATAAAAGATAAGCTAATGGAACTACTAGTGAAAGGTAGTGGAAAGGTCAAGGCTTGTGACCAATGAGAAAGAAATGTCTACAACACAACTTTATATGTAATTAAGTTGGAATATCAATTTTTATTATAGTTGATGCCTTAGAAAAGGATAGGCAGTATGCTTGGGCATGAAAGGTGAAATTATCACCTATGGATTGAAAATAAAAGAATTATATATTTCTAACCTTGAGTTAACAAGGAATGCACATGCTTGGTAGCTAAGTATGTAATTATTGCTGATATCCTTTGGAAGATAATGTCGAGTCAGCATGATCAAAAGAGAATAATTACTCAAAATAATATAAATGCTCATCAAAAGAAATAGATTGAGCTGAAAATCATATTACAACTTTGAAATGATTAAAGGCTGAAAGAAATCCAAGATATGGATCTCCTAAGTGAAAGGAGATTAGCTCCACCATCAATATTTAAAAATTATATTTTGAAAATTGAATGTGGCATAAGCCCATGGAAGAGGTTTTTCACTTAGTCAGGATGGACTATTATGAAATGGAAAAGAACTATGTACCCAAAATTTTGGGAGATGAAAGTATGAATGAGGTAAATTGACGTCATACTCAGAACAATGGAATAAAAAAATTATTTTTTTGAATGAGGAACCAACATAATCTGGAAGGGGATAGAGTATAATGCTGTAAGGTAGGTAGCAAGTTATAGTCTAGTATGCTGATAGATGATGATAGAATGTCGTCAATAGCAGGGCTTGTATACTCTCATGGAATTCTAGAAGGGAAGTGGTAGATCACAAGAATAGCTTGATCTTTCTATGTCAATATAAATGACATAATGTTATGGTGGATAGACTCACCAAGGTAACCAATTTTGATTGGAAATTTTGATTGAAAGGATAGTAGTCCTAAACATCATATTGTTAAAAGTAGTGGCTTAGTGTTTCTGAGAAGGTTATCTCAGATGGGAACCAACAATAAATGTTAAGTTTTTGTGTAAACCATGATTATCTTATGAGGAATTCCATTATGTTAGCGAGTTAGGAAAATGGGATAAACCAAATCTTGGTGGATTTATTGAATATTTATAACTTCTATCATTGAGGTTAGGTCCATTATATGGGAAGAAAGATTGAATCTCTATAAAGATGGGATGAGCTAAGAAATAGGATTAACCCTAGATCAAAAAGGTTGTCAAATGGAATAATAGATCAAGAGGATCAAGGAAAAATTATTGATGCAAGCTTAATATTATGAAGTAGTATAATTATGCTTAAGGTAGATAGTTGTGTTAGTGATGGACAATCTCAACTTTTGAATTGTCTAATGGCGTAAACACCAAAAGAAAGGATGGGACCCACATGTAGTGTACAATACACTAACATTCCTTATCTATTTGGGTTACATTAAGGATAAAATCATTAACCTATGAGAACATGTTTTCCAATCACTAAAGTATAGGTGTCATATAGGTTATGGTCACTATGGTACTTGTGAAGTACAAGGGACTTAATATGATTATGAAGTATAGACCTCTTAAGGGAAATTATGCGTGAAAGCACACAATCTCTCCCTATATGTTAGTTTGGAGCCTTAGTGCAAAGTCCAACATGGACGAGATTGCAAAAGGTCATGCTCTGAGGGAAGAATGTTTTGTTATTAATAGAATAAGCTTATTTCCTACATGATGAGAAAAGTTAAAAGTAAAACCTTTATTTGATCATATATATCTCTATATGTTTAAAATCATCGGGGACGATGATTCACAAGGGGGGAAGTATGTTACACCTCCTTTCAGAGTTATCAAGTTACTTTTACCATTATGAGTGAAAATATTGATAGATGTAAATTGTGACTTCAATATGTTTGTTAGATGAATGAATAGGTTTTGAATTGATGGAATACTATGTATTGCAATATGAACATTCTAATGCTTTGTTGATAGAAATGTTTTAAGATGCAAGTGGATTTCAAGTGAACGTTTAACTACCATTGCAAATGTGTCAAGTTGGATGCAGGTATAGGTCCACGCCTCCAGAAGGGAGGGGAAGTATCACCTAGGAGAAGTGATCGGTTGGGTAACCCTTAATGAAACCTAACTGATCTTCACACACTCACTTCTAATATAGTCGAGTCAATAGCCTGGGAAATGGTACGATACCTTAGTCTTGTTTGTGAATGTTCTTGATTAGGGTTATGTGCATAAGTCTCTTTGATGAGTTTGATTTCTTCTTCATGAATTAATCAATGATTATATATATGAACAAAATGTATATATATATATTTGTGTGTGTAGAAAAAATACTCATGCATAACAAATATATATGTGCATGTCTATATGGAAGTAGGAATACTTTCGTGTACTATGCAGGAATACATCGTATGCATCAAGATGTTAGTTGGAAACATATCACGTGCACATATATGTGTATATGCATTTGGTATATAAATAAATGTAAAAATTGAGGTAATGATATATATATTTATGATATATGTATATATATATACTAATATATAGTACGTAATAGAAACATACACACATATATGTTAGTATATTTATATATGCATATAAAGAAATATATATAATATTATTATCAGAAAGTTCAAAAATATATAAATAGGTGTGTATATGTATATATGTACACATGCATTATCGTTTTGTGAATTATGTTAATATAATTATATACATTCGAATATAGAATGGTGCATCTATGAGATGATGAGTATATATATATATACTTGATAAGTTGTATATATATATTATATATATAATATATACTTAATATAATGATTGATAGCGTGACTATAACTTAAAACACATGGATGTTGTTAAGCACATAGCAACACATTATATTCCTTATTGCACATTGTTTTAACTATAGCGTATTGCTTTAACCAAACAAATAAGCTTAAAAAACATCATATGGAATTCATAGTGCAACTTATAATATACAAAATGCAGTGTAGATAAGGAAAAATGTAAGGTAGCATATTAAGGAATTGTGTATCTCATGAAATCAGCGCATAAGTGAAAATAAGTTTAGAAGTAGAAACACAATGTAATTGGAGGGAACACATACATAGAAAAATACAACATAGCACATAAGGTAACAACATTCTATGAAGCTTTTAAATGGTGAATGATATACATTAGGCTATGCTATATTCATTAAATATGAAGCGACAAGTTTGCAAATACAACACAATATATATGAAGACTCATTCAAAGGTTATTAAGAGATATTAGAGGTGTATTTAAATGTTGACTTGGTCTTAGCACATCAAACACCAAAAGCATGATGGAAAATTTAGGTGGTGCCAAAATATGAAAACTACATTGCAAATAGAAGTCTAAACTGTAATCTTTGTCCATCGACAGAAGACCAAGTAAAATGTGGAATAAGTCATGTTAAAGCTGGCATATTTGGAGTCGACCTGTTGATATTTTACCTTGCATTTCTAGAAGGAATTCTTGCTGTCTCGGTTTCAGTTAATCCGTTGCTCCATTTTGATGAGTATTATTTTTAAATGCTGCCACTGATTTGAGTTAGTTGTTGAGTTCAACTTTATAGCTATGAAGTGTCATACAACATAGCTTATTTATAACCAACTAAGTCTCATATTGCTGTATAAATAGGGGTGAAGATTACTTCATGGGGACACATCATTCACTTGCATTCTGCTGCTTTTAATCTGAGTTATTCTTGTTTGAGTTGAGAATTGTTTGTGAGGAGAGTTAAGAGGGTTTTTAAGAGAAATTTCTGAGAGTGGAATTGAAGAATTTAAGAAGAGTTGGTAAGTTGTTCTTGGAAGGACTGAGCTTAGGAACCAATGTGTTCAAATTGGAATTAAGTGTTGAACATGCATGTGGTTTCTACACTTTTACGCTTTATGTGCTTTTGAAAAGATTGAGTGTCATTGATAGCTTGCTTGGAAAAATATGTATTGCTTATCATTAAATGATTAATGTCTTTTGTGGTTGTATGTGATGGATTCATGATGAACCTAGATAGGAAATGCATTTACTTGTTTGATATTACTATGTATTCCATATTATGGAATAAGTATCTATGATAATATTAAATACCATATCAAAAATAGATCCCATATATGCAATGCTTAGCCATAAGTGAGGAAGTATAAAAATTGCTTGATAAACATGTCATAAGTGCATGTAGGAGGTTACTAGTATTTGATAACATATTATGTTAAGGAAAACCCTAGAGGTTAATGAGGTTAAAGAAAACACAACAACAATGTTAGTATGAAGACATGTCATCATGGATAAAAAGAGACGACATGCAAACCATATTGTTAGTCTATACTTGAATGATCACTTGATCGTTGTTTTACTTAATTATTGAATGTAACCCTAGGTTGAAAATAACCTACATGGTCAGTCTAATCATTGATTTGATGATTTTATCCTGGGATTAGGGTAAACTAAGGATGGGATTGCTTATGTGATTAAGTTGATCACTTGAATTTGTGAATTACTATTGATTGGAGCCATAGGTGGATAATCCCTATTGAGTGGGATTGTTACTTGATTGGTTGTTTTACACTCTTGACGTGAAGTATTTCTACTTTTTGGATAGTATTTTATTGATGTGAATACACTCTTGAATAGAGTCTTTATTGTTGAGACTATACTTTGAATGAGTCATTTATTGATTTGAATATTCTTTTGTTGAGGCCACTTATTGTTGAGGTTGTACCTTTGAATGAAGGTCATATATTAATAAGGATACACTTTTGATCATTTGTTGATGTGATATGTTCCTAAATGGAGCCATTTTATGATGAGTATTTATTCTATAAGAAAAGGAGGCTTATGTAGCTATACTATAGATTATGAAGTTATTCGTAAGATAGAGCCAAGGGAAGTTCATAGGCTAATCCTGGGGTTAGGTATAGTCAATGAAGGGATTAGTATATGTGTTACATTTACTTAGTAGGAATGTTACAAACCATAGGTTGTTCCTGGGGTTAAATATTACCTTAAGAAGGGAATTTCCTACACATAGTTTATTGTAAAAGAAATAGGTTGTTCCTAGGGTTAAAGATTACTTTAATCTAGGGAATTGCCTATGCATAGTGCATGAATGGTCATTAACCAAATTGAGATAGATAGTGGGTGAAGAGATGACTTTTTATATGAAACTTTGGCCAAAGTAACTTGTAAGTAGCCACTGTTTACACCATCAAGGTTCACCGTGTCCATTATAGATATTCTAGTTCAGGATTTTCATACTCGTAGGTGTAGCTACCATATTCAATTAGGTTCTGGATTGTAGGGAACAACATTAAGCTCAATAAGGCTATTTTTTATAGGGTTTTACCAATGAATCTCTTTGTCAAAGGGTAGGGCCATCTTGCCATATGTGGCAGATGTGTGGGGGCCTATATTTGAGTTTGTGGTTGGTATAAAAGTGCTTGAGTGATGCTTCTCCTCATCAGTTGGTGGCTGAGGTTTGCAGATGTTTGCACATGTATTGGGGACAACTAGAATGTATGCACCAAGGAATGAGGACATCTAGAATGTATGCACCAATGCGGCGACATCAGGACCAATTTGTGTATCTATTACTTATGAAGCTCAACTGAGCTATGTATGTTCTCTTATATCCATTTTTATGGAGGTTGTAATGAAAGAGATGTTATCTTGAGATTTTATATATGTCATTGTTTTGGAAAGATTAAAATATTCAATTATAAATGAAAATGGAAAGTTTGGAATATGTGCTATTTCAGATGTGCATTTAGTCTTTGAATTACAAGAATTTTTTTTGTTGCTATGTGATTGCATCATGATTTATTCACTTGTGGTTAAAACATTGGTAAATCTTTTGAGTAGAACAACGGGGTTGCTACATTTGGAGAGATTGATTATGGTGGACATGGTTGAGTAATGTTCTTTTGTCTAGGTTTTCAATTGCTTGGCCCTTCTGGGGTGGTGTTGTTTTTTGGGTTTCTGGTTCAGTCTTTGGGCACTGAATTTGCATCATGTGATGCTTTATTGTATTCCTTATATTGATTCAATAAATTTTTACCCTCTTTTTTTTTCTAAAAAAATGTTAAATTTATTTATTTTATTGCTAATGTATAAGTTTAATATAGAGAAAAAATCCATGAAATCTCTACACACTAATACATTTGACTGCAAAATACGATGAAACTGTTCGACAAAATATGTAAAATTCAATTTTCATCGGGTGCTTGTAAAATTTGATGTGTAATTTCCAATTTTTTGAAAGTTTATCCCCGACATTCGTCAAAATTTTGACGAACCTGGGGTTCGTCGAAATGTCGGCTATCATTTTCGTCGAATTTTTGACAAACATGAAAAATTAAAAAAAATCAAATTGTGGTTGACATAAAGAAAAGTGAGTTCACACCTGATTTATTGCGACAGTGTTTTGCTCTACTTGAGACAATTTGTGGAGAACTAAGGATGATTTTCTTGGAAAAAATTAGAAAAAATTTAAGAAGATATCGCCAGGTTGAGGGTAGTCATTATCTTTTTGCAGAATTCAGTTGTGAAGTCAGATTTGTAGTTCCAGGTTTGAAAATCATATTTTAAAGCAACATTTCATCAGATTTCATTTTTAGAGGTTAAGGGTTTTGAGAATTTCATGTGCAGATTTTGTTGTGTGGAATCACCATAAGATCACAACCGAGGAACAGATTCTTGTGACTGTAATTATGTGATCCATAACTCTATTGGTCATGTGGCACAGTTGTGCTATAACAAATACATGATGCATTCATGTGTGACCCAATTTTAATGTGGCTATGTTGTGATAGAAATGGAGGCACTCATATAATGTAGTTAATTCAGTTGTATAAATGTAGGCCAATCATCATTGGGCATTTAGCCACCGCCTAATTGTGTTAGGATGTAATTATAGCATGATCGAAGAGTGATTACTCTTGTCAGTAATGAAAGAGCCTATAACTCTATAGCTGATATGAGTGGTTGTGTTATATCACCATGTGTAGTATTCAAGCAATGTTCCCCATGTTTAATGGGCTATCTCTAGAGTGATCAAGATTTTCTAAACCTTATGAATGTTAATGACATATATTTGCATAATCTCAAATTCCTTCGTAGGCTTCTTTGAAGTATCAATGTATCCTATATAGGGTTTCTAGAATGATTTCTTTTAATTAAAAAAATAAATAAATGATGTATTTCCAATTAGATAATGTTGAGATCTCCTAAATCTGCCCCAGCACACTATCCTCTTTGGCACTGTATTCATTACTCTAGCTACTAGAGTTTTGCATGTGACATCTTTAATATCTTCATGACCATGGCTTTTAAATAGATCTCAGCCTTTATTTTAATCCTTTTCATGGTAACCCTTGAGTCCATAATCCACCTTCAATCTCTTCTAAGAACGCTGTCTTAAGCTAGACTGCATAGTATGCATATAAAGCAAGTCCTTCATACCTGCCATTGTTCCAAACCACCACTCACTACCTTGCTTCAAATGTTTCCTCCATAAGCACAATAGCATGTTTTAAAATCATGGTTGCCAGTGATTGACCATTAAGGTCACCACTTTCATCATGAAGATACAATGAGATTTTTGTCTTCAAACTCAAGGCATTATGGAAGATAATATTGTGAATTGTTTGTTGTGTACGATTCAATTTTCTTGCACATTTACTGCTTTGCTAACTTCCTTTAAGACTGGGTATTGCACCCTCAGCTGTAATCTCAAACAGCTCACTCACTATCACTCTTGAAGATTCCCTTTCTATGAGAATCCTTCTATAAAATCAAACTATACCCTATAGACTACCAACTTACTTACTATAGGAGATTCATTGTTTCATGGTATTGTGGGTCTCAAGATCCTTCAACCTTATTGTCACTACTTCATAGTCCACAAGGTATTATTCACTATTCTCCCATCTTTTATGAGTCTCAAAACACTGCTCAAACATGCAATCTACTACCTCCATTATATA